>VYXB01006448.1:336978-611369 GCA_013397135.1 Pachyramphus minor
TTTTTTGCTTTTCTTTCCTTTTCTTTTTCCTCCCTTCCCCCTCCCCCTTAACACTTTTGCGGGTTTTGTGGTCGCGCTTCGGAACTGCGGATGTGCCATTGTTACTCTCGGAATCGCCTACTTTGTAAATGACGAGCAAGACAAAGCACACTAAATAAGAAGCTTTCCCGCACTAGAAGGAAAAAGGTCTAAGCACTGGTTGCTTAGAGGGACCCTTTAGAACTCACAGAGTCTGCTGCTGTGGCGTGAGCTGTTCGTTCTTAGTCAGCACCTCTGAGAAGTAAAACTGGGGAAGGGAACCCTTATTTCATGTTCTCTCTGCATGTCAGATGTGTGTGCATGTCACTTCTTGCCCTTGCAGAGAAGCCTCTGAGGATGATTTTTTGATCTGCGGCTCTGGATTTGGCTTTTAGGGAGAGCATTTGAAGTTCTTCTACGGCTTTGTTTTTGCTGGAACTGCTGAGCTACTGCTAAGAAATGTTTGCAGAACCTTCTGTGGTGCTAGATTTGATCTCAGGGAGAGTCTGAGAAAACTTTAAGGCTGCTGTGATGTGACCGTCCTGATCATTATTTTTTTCATGAGGTTGAACGAGGTTTTTTGATTGCTGTTCTTAAAGTTCACCTTCTGACTATTATATTATGTTCGGCAAACATAATTTCTTTCCTTCTGTTGATTATTAATGGAAGATAGAAAGGCCTGTGTATGTAGCTGCAGAGGGCTTGGACTTCCACAAATACATCTTAGCATCTCCACTAAGTCTAAGAAGGCTTAACTAATGTGTAAGGATGTTTTAAAAAGAAAAAGCATATATGAAGACTTTGTGTGTTTACAGAAAAAAAAGTTATGTGTGCTGAAGAAACTGTAGGAAAGATGAGCCTGTTCTCTGGCAATGGGTATATTTTTATATTCTGTGTGAGGCATAAAAGGAGAGGAAACGTGCTTCTTAAAGGGGCCCTTTGCGGGGGCAGAGCTGAGGGTGGAGCTCATCCCAGGGTCCTGTGCACGTCTTGTCACCCATGTGACACAGAACCAAGCATTTGGTTGTGCTGCTTCCCTGTCCTCCCATGTTCTGGGCACCTGCTTCTGGCTACAACTACTCTGGGCACTGCCCTGAGCTTCTGTCACCGTGGTTTGCCCAGGGTTGTAAATATTTTGATCAGCATCATCCTCTCCTTTATTTACATCTTTGTAAGCACAGAAATATTTATATACAAGTAATATGAAAGTCCCCAGATAAGGCCAGGTAGTGCTGGGTTCTGTCTTCTCTTATGACCGTTGCTTTTTGAGTAGTGCTGTCTAAATAAATATAAATCCAGGCTTTATATACTCCTGAGAATGAAACACACCATGAACATGGATGTATTTACTGCAGGTAGAGCTGCCTTACAATAAACTGCCAGACCATGTTTGTGCACTACACAAAATATGGTTCTTGGGATGAAATGTGTTGTTGGGGGGTTCTTTCTCAGTGATAGGACCAGCGGGCTGTGGCCAAGGTTGTTCTTGGTGCTAAGCCTGGCAGTGGCAGAAGTAAAGAAATCCTTCCCCTGCTTCCATTTCATCCTGTGCAGAAGCAGTTGGGGCCTGCTGGTTGTGGCCAGGGTGTCTTCAGGGTGAAAGCTGTTACGGGTTGCATCTTTTGGCTATTTTTGTCTCAAGTTTCTATCAGGAACCGTTTTTGGAACACTGAGTATGTAGTCTCCGCAGAGATTGATAGTAACTGCTTGAAACTTGGAAAAGAGACTGTTGATTAGCAAAATTCGATGAGATTGTAACTGTTCAAGTATAGGTTGATAAATATTTGGGTGTTGGTGGTTAATTTATCCCTCAACTGGAAGGTTTCGAACAGAGAATAAGGAGAGGAACTGAGCTTGAGAAGTGCAAACCCCACCAACTCCCCATCAAGGGGAGTGATAAGTGGGGGATCACATCCCTTTCTTGGGGCTGGGAGCTTCCTTCGGGGGCCGGTGGGCTCGAACCAGCACTCTGCACATCAGAGGGGTGGCAGCCTTTGAAGAGGAAAGAAAGGATTGAAGTGTTTGTTTTTCTTTCAGCACAACAGTTTTAGAATCCTGCCTCTTTTTTTTTTGCAACAGGTTGATATGGAGAGCTAAACAAAAAGAAACAGTTGAAACACTGCAGAGAAAGGAGGTGTTTTGCATGATGTGTCACTCCCCAGTACAGTTCAGATATAAAATATAGAAAGCGTTCATCTGACTAACTGCTTTGCCTTTTCTCTCAGGGCAGGGTAGAGGCAGTTGTTCTGCTTCCTTATCTCAGTCTAATACTGTCTTTTCCTCATGTCCCTTGGACAGATCAGTGAGCTTCATTTCCTCCTCCTCCCTCACTGGTCCCTCGTTTCCGCCGCCTGCCCGGGTGGTCTCGGGGGGGCTGCGGGGGTCACTCAGCCCGGGTGAAGCAGCCCCTGCTTTGCGCTGCTCTCGCTTCTGCAATTGAGTTCCTCTGGGCAGACCTCAGCTGGCCGGGGAGCGCTTTCAGGACTTGCCTTTGTGCCTGTTCTCCTTTTTCATGACGTGTGTGGCCGCGGGCTGCGTGATGCAGCCCATGTCAGCAGGAAGAGCGAGTGTAGTCAGAGCGGGGAGCACGGACGGGGCTGCACACGCGGCGTGGAGCTCTCTCTGTTGGAGCATCGCCTCTTGCAGTCTCCCCTTTCTAAGAATAAACAGCTGCCGCTTGGATTTTGTAAACAAGCAGAAGCGAGATTTTGTGGGAAGATCTTGCTTTCCTTCCCCCCTTCCCCCAGCTATTTGCTAAGAAAAAAAAGACAGGAACAGAAGGTGCAGAGATGGGGCCCCCTCTGTCACCCAGTGGCACCTCGGAGCACCATCCCCGCCTTGGTGGCAGCCGGGAGAGGATCTGAGCTGACGCTTCCTTTGTCCCTTCATTGTGCAGAACGACACTCTCTTAGCTTTCGTTTCTGTCGTTTTTGGGGCATGTGGAGTGCACTAAAGTGGTGTTTCTGTTGTTTGCCGTCCCTGAGGGAAGCTGTAAAATACCACGCGAGTCAAGTCGCATCTACTCCGCCTTGGCTGCAGGGCCTCGGCTGCCCCGGAGCTTGACCTCCCGCTAATGGACAGGGCTTCCACAGCCTGGAAAACCCCTCCCACTCCAGTTAAAGCGGCGTCAGTTGTGTGGTTCGTCCGGTGCTACAATCCTACTGATTGATTTCAGAGGTTCGCTGGGTTTTTATTCGCCGTTGGTTTGCACAGCAGCTTTTTTCATTGGGTCGGTTTCAAATGTAGATACATAACGAAGTAACCTAGGAAATGTTTTTTAAATAATGATTATGTTGGGGGTAATGACACTCGCATTAAGAGGTTCTTGCATTATTTATGCAATTTGGAAACTGAATAGTAGTCTAAAGGAAATGAACATTTAGGTTTTTGACCCGTCATCCGTGGTCCGAGTGTTAGGCTCCACTTCCCCGGAATTGTGTATTTTTGCAGGGAGGAGCTGGAGATAGGGTGAAGGTCTCAACAGGTGTTTAAATACTAGGGTGTTTCAAGGACAGCAGTTATGTATTTGGCCTTTGGGCTCTTGCCAGGTTGCTTGGGCAATAATCATTTGGTGGTCTGTGACCACACTTCTCACCTGTCAGTGAGGTCTGGGAAGGTAAAGCTGGGGTTGAGCTGCAGCTTCCCTTGGAAAGATGATGAGATAGTGGAGGGATGAAGGCACAGAGAAAACAAATCAACCTACAGTTGAATCCCTGGGGGGGGGTGTTCAGCTGCAGGGAAGGGCTCTATTACTGTTTTCTGGAAAAAGCAAGTAAGCCTGTGCAGCTGTGTTGCAGGGCTGTGTTCCTTACCCCGATGGCTCTGTGCCTGATCTGATCACAGACTGCTTTGTGTGGGACAAAGGAAAATGGAGAACCTTGACCTGATAGTTTCTCTTGAATATTAAACCGTGCTGGTCCTTTGCCATGCCTCATGAGCAGCATATGACTTGGGAAGTGGTGGGGCATTAAGAGCTAAGGCTGAGACCAAGAAGGAAAGCAAAGTACATATCGGTTCTACTCTGAGGAGCAGCACTCCACTGCCTGTAGCAGTGGGTCTCTGTCCAGCTCAGCCACCTGTAGTGTGCTGCAGGTCCCACCAGTGGTGATGCATTTGTCCCATGGTGGAGGACAGACTGCCAGCTGGTGTGGGGACACAGCTGCCTGCTGCAGATTTTGATGGCTTACGGTAAAAACAAAATAGAACATTTCTAAGAATTAGGGCGTGAACCTCTGCTTCCAGTATAGAGATTTGTAGCCAATTCAGCATCTGATGTTCACCTTGCCTTCCCAGTGCTGGTTTTGGGCAAGGTGGGGTGGATGGTGCATTCTGTTGTGGCAGCTCTGCCATGGGAGTCACATTGTGTTTCTTCAGGCACAGCTCTGCATCTTAAAACATTTCCAGGAGCACTGCTTTCCCCAAAGTTTCAAATGTTTTGCCACTTACTTTTTAAGAGCCTGTCCAGACAGAGAGTGATCTGTGTCCAGGAAATAAACATTTCATCTTGCCTGTCCAGTTGGGGAGGAATTTTCCTTCTGTGTCAGTACACGTTTCGTGTTTGCTTTGTTTACCTCGCACTGCCAGTCACGCTGATCGAGGCCCTCTGGCGATATGGATATATTGTTTTATGAGCTCCTGGCTCCTCAGTGGTTGCTGTTTGGTGGCTTTCCCATCGTGATATGATTGCAGGAGGCTGCTTAAAGACATTTGCTTGTTTTCAGTTACATAAGTTACTTGATTAAAATAAATTACGGTCACGATTGCAACTTCTCGACAATGACTTAAAAGGGTAAATGAAACCACGAAAGAGAAACGTAAAAGAATTTCCTGTTTAGAAAATTTGTACCTGTTACTGGGGTGTAAATACATCATTTGGATCTTTTCACCCAGCTCAGCAAGGCAGTGCCTGTCTGTTCAGTGGCTTGTCCAGACCAGGAGCTCTGCTGGCAGCAGCCAGGAAAGGCAAAATTTACTCAGCTGTAATGATTTGGATCTCCAATATTTGGGGAAAATCGAGCAATGGGAATTATGAAATGTTGTGATAGCCTTTTCATGGAGCCTCTTAGTGATGGAGACTGGTAGGAGGAGTTCTTAAAATTATTTCAGGCTAATTCAAGTGGTGGGTTTTTCATTTTACTGGTAGGGGAGAGATTAAATAGAGTGAATGTTTATATTGACCTTCTGCTTTATGGTGTTAAATAAAGATGTTTGAAAAGTGGTTTTTCACAGGTCTCAGTTTCTGAATAAATGTGTTCTTTTTTTTCTATGCAGAAGGATGGCTTTTCCCTATCCTAGGAACTGTGTCCTAAAAATTATTTTCACCAAGGTTTAGAATACAAGTTCCAGAGTGGAGAGCATATTTTTATATTTTTTATATAATTTTTTTTTCTGCAGCTCCACTGTCTTCTGAAACATTGTTTTTTAAAATTTACTTTTTCTTTTCCCCAATACCAGGCTTAGACAAAAAAGCTCTCTCTCCCTGGGGATATGTGATGCACTGCAGTGTCTTTTACCCACAGTAAGCAGGGAGTTCAGACCAGAAACTCACTGCTGGACCCAGGCCAGGCTGAATCTGGCAGAGCTGCTGCCCAGGCTCTACCAGCAGCGTCCCATAGTCATGGTGTCATTGTACTGCTGCCTGCACAGTCAGTTTTTCACATGCCCACCTTTCCCACTCTTCCATCCCTCAGGCTTTTCTGGCAGACAAACCGCATCTGAAAATCCTCCCAGAGGAATAAAATAAGAAAAAAACATAGTGCAGAGCTGTCTTGGCATTTATCACAGCTCTGTAGTGGGGAAAGTGGTTTTGCTGGACACTCACTAGACTTGTAGAGTTGGGGTCTGGGATCCTAATCAAATTTGTTCTTAAACATTTTAGTGTGGCTGGATTGCCTGTTCCATGGCACAGCTACTGAGGAGGAGCTCTCTCTTTGGTGCCCCACTCATGTGGAGCTGTGTAGCCTCACATCTCCTGCCACCCAGACCAGGGGGAACCCCCCAGACGTGCATGCCTCTGGTTTCCCAGTGCCATGGCATGACTTGTTCTGGACTTAGGGCTTGTTCCTGAGGCAGGCACATATGCAGGCTTACCTGAAGATTCTTAGCTGTGTAACACCAGGTTTCACACAGAACACTGGTCTCGTACACATTTCCTTGCCTTTGTTTTTGTGCTGATCTCAGATCTCTCTTGCTCGTGGCTCTTTTCCAGCTTCATAAGGTCATGTGGCTAAAGAGGTAAATTGATCAAAGTAATCTTTCATAAAGGCACTCACTGCCATTGCTGTGTTTGGTGTTTGCTCTGCTTGTGTGTCCCATTCCCTCTGTGTTTGCAGTTGAAGTAGATACAGCTCTTCGGGGTAGTGACCGCTCTAACACAACGCTTAGTACAATTTTCCATTAAACATGTGCTTCTGTATTGATTTTTGTTTTTAAACCTGAAGAACTTTTCCACGCCTCAAGACTCATCTGCATTTTTTTTTTACTATAACAGCTGATTTCTACCTTCCCTGAAAAGCTTGAGTTGCCTGTTCCCTCGCTTTGGTCTGTGTTGGCTTTTGAGCGTTAACACAGCAGATGTAAATAACAGCAGCAGCGTCTGTGATTCTGGACAGCTCTGTCCTGTTCCGTGCCCTCCCAGCACATCACTGGAGCTGTGGCTCTGGAAATCACAGCGCAGTAAATAGTTTTGTTGACGTGTAAGTAGGCACGGAATCAAGCCCCGCACACGTGCCCGTGCTGGCGCTGCGGTTTTTGCAGGCATTAAAACACAATATGACTCCTTTTGCCATTTGACTGGCTGTGAACGCACAGTGGATGTGCTGAGCAAGAAGGACTAGTTTGTGCACACATGATAATTGGGGAAAGCAATTAAACTCCCTGTAGGTCCATTTTCCCATTAGTTGGCTGCGAATGATGTGTTGCCTGCAGTGGATTTACTGGACTGCGGGTATTGTAAGCGTTTTTGAGACTAAGAGTAGGTTTTTTTCCTGAAAATATAAAGTGTGTAATTGGTGATATTTTCCAAACTGCCGTCTGAGAGGACGTGACAGATGTTTTGTGTAATGTGTAGTTTCCAGAGGGTTTGGGGTGTTTATCGAAGTGGCTCCTGTTCCCAAAGCAGATCTGGGGGCTGTGGGTGTATCACAGGTTTGGTTACAGATACAGGAACTACCTGCTTGTCTGTGCAGGAGACCACACAGATCCCTCTAAAACAGCAGCTCGCAGCGGGGACAGTTGTGCTGCCAGGACTGAGCTGAGGAGAGGTCTGTAAGGTAAAATGGCAACACTTTCTGCTTTGCCAAGCAGTTTGGTTGTATATGTTTGTTATGTATTCTCTGCTCTGTAGGTAGTTTGGTTATGTAGGAAAAAACAGATCTGTGCAATGTGTGTATTTATATAGTTCGTATCCTATCGACTGTAGTTAAACAAATAAAGGCAATTTCAGTTTGAGAGTCACGAACTAACCATTAGTTGTAGTGTTGATGGAGCACTTGCCTCCTGGTGGAGACTGAGTGTGGCTTTTGTTTGCGAGCAGCATTCACGGTGGAGTGTGGAGATCCCTTTGCCTCAGTCTCCTTTTCACTAAAAGCACAAGGAACTGCTCTCAGGGAGGTGTTTTGGTTTGGGGCCAGGCACATTGCCAGTGGGTGTGCTGCTTGCTGCTGGGTTTGAGCAGGGAACCCAGGCTGTTTGTCAGCCTGATGAACCTCTGCAGCTCACTCAGGGCTTGTATCCAGAGCTATGGACACAGCTGGTCCTCACCCTGCTGCTGCAGAGGAGGTTCTTTGCTTTAGGGCTGAGGAAATGAGGACGCTGAGGGGGGTCTTGGGGTCACAAGCACGAACTTATGTAATGCATGGTGAGATATACTGTGAATTGTGCTGAGGGAGACTGTGGAGAGAAGAAGAAAAGAGAAATGCAATTGTTAAATGGGGCACTGATCTTTAAGCATTTTTCCATTAAATTTAGGTCTGTCATCCCATCTGTATGTGTGTGTGTAAAAACGATCCCTTTGGTTTGATTTTAAGGGAATGTGCGTTTCTATGCCTGTCAGCACAGGCTGAGTATCCATTTTGTCAGGCTGTCTTCTTTGGAATGATGATGCCCATTGCTATCCTTTCATGAAGGTGGAATGTAGTTTTAAAACTTTTCTGTGATAGAAAGGTTTTATTGGGGGTTGTATTGTGGGCGCAGCTGCTTGTGTAGGGAGAACTTGTGCTGTTGGAGCCTGGGAAGTAGGATGCAGGTAGGAAACTGTGGGACAGCATAGAACAGGAGGAGGCCTTAATGGAATTCAAAAGCATTTCTTTGTTGTTTAGCAGAAAGCAAGAGTTTTCTTCACTCTTGAGTCAGACACATAGCATTTTCTGTTTCTTAAACTATTTCAGTAAATTGTATATCTTTTGGTCATTAATTGATATTGGTGCAGGTCCCTAGTGATGTCTCAATCACAAACCTTTTGTTTAATGGATTTCTAAGAGATCTAATTGAAATATACTCAAGTTATTAGACTGGAATATTTAAAAATATGCATAGGAAGTGACAGGCAGTGAGACTGTGCACTGGGGTAGCCAGAAAATAAATCTGGCCTGGTAAAAAGGCATCTGGGGTCTGTGGGTGCCTCACAGTACTGGTGTGAGGATCAAGATATTTTTGAGTGATTTCTGATTCTGCACCCTGCCATCTGCATCTTGCTGTAATGCTGGCAGATGAAATATCCTCAGAGGATTGTTTTTTTTTCTTTGCCAATACACGTATGCCTCATAAATTTCCATGGTTATAGATCTCTGTAATGTAAAATGTTTTCCCCTATTGAAAATGTTGATTAGGGAGGAAACACAGTGAACTAATTGTTCTGAGTAACACTTGAGCCACATAAATATTTCAGAGGATTTCTGTAGCCTTAAAAGGCTCAAAGTTGCACATGAACAAACTTACCCATAATTGTGCCTGAGGTTTTGTGATGTGAGAGGAGGCTGAAAAAGGGAGAACTTTTGAAAAGTGCCTGGGGATTTACATATGTATAACTTCTTTGTAATGGTATGACACTGTGTAAGCCCATTTGCCTTGTAGATGAGCCTTAAGATGCTTAGACACAAGACACATGAGAGACTTCTCATGTTTTGGTATAAATGTTTTCTGCCAGTATGAAATAAATCCTGGAATAAATTCACAGGGGATGTGCCAGCATGGAAGTCATGGCAGAGGGAGAGCTTCAAACTTGGGGAAGCACTGAAGGAGGAGCTGAATTGCAGAGCTCAAGAACAAGTGGTGGAAGGGACAGAAAGGTGGCTGTTCAACCAGATATTGTGTTTCGTCTGGGAAATGCATCACCTTACTGTGACTGGGCATGTTTAGCAAGGATGGGATGAGATGTATTAAAGTGTTGCCTTTGCTGCCCAAGAAAAGAGCTCCCAGCCTTGGCTGAGGGAGGGGGTGATGGAGGCAGCAGGAGCCTGGAGTGGTCAGTACAAGGGTTCTGTGCTGGGAATCATAAAACATTGAATAGGTTATGTCTGGTTTCTGGCCCAAACCAGCTTGTTTAGCTTGTTGACAAGCTAAATCTATAGAAATATTTGAAACTAGTAGGGTTTATTGTCTAAGAAAGAGTAAGTGACAAATTGGGGAGTGATTTAGAAATACTAAGATGTGTTTTGAAAAGGTGTGAGGATTTTTTTGTTTGTATTTGAAAATTTAGAGTTGGGGGGGGGAAGAACACCAGAAGCAGCTTCTAACTCCTTTTGCTCTCTACCCTATTTACATCACTTCTTTTAGAAAGCTTAAGGTTTGATTTGTGAATAAGCCTGCACCTTTGCTTATGTGCTCCTCTGAGCCAATGCTTTTCCCCATTTTTTTCTTTTGCATGTTGTGCCCTTCCATTTCCTTTTCTTACTTTTTTTGCTATGCTCTCAATAATCTGCCTTTTGATCCCACTGTCCTTTCTTAATTTTTCCTGTAGAAAGGGCCAGTCCACTAAAAGGAGTGGGTTTTTTTTTATAGACAGTTAAGCTGTGGGACTGCTTGCCAGAGGATACTGTAGGGGATAAAAGAGGACATGAATTCAGAAGGGCCTGAAAAGCTCATAGAAAAAACTCAAACCTTTAATTTGGCATTTGTTTAAACCAGGATGCTGGAAAGATGTTGAGGGTAAAGCACCACTGCATACTCACCTTATACTTAACTCTGACCTAGGCAGCCACACTTGGCTACCAGTGTTGGGCTGAGTAAAGTCATCCTGATGTTCCCCTGTTTCACTGCAAGAGCCCTTTGTGATCTCCCTTCACACTTTGCTGTCCCTTTATTCCAGGCCATGTGGGACATGTGAAGACAGACATATCTGGGGAAGCCAAGGCTTGCTCCTGGAGTTTACATGTTGTGTACTTGGCTCCAGGGGAGGAACACTTGGATTGGAGCAGGGCTTTGGGGGTTGGTGTATGAGCTCCTGCTCCTGGCAGTGTGGGGTTGCTGGCAGTGACCTTGCAGGCAGCTGGGCATAGCTGTGACACAGTGTCACTGCTGTTACAGAAGCAACCAGAGTTTGTAAGCTGGCAGCTCACACAGGAAGCACTTGGCAGACCAGAAGCAGGACAAGATGCTGGGTGTGTCCCCCCAGGCTGGTGCTGGCTCATTACCGGGAGCTGTGCCCTGGGCTGGCTCAGGTCTGAGCCTTCAGCTGCTTGTGGAGGGTTGTAGGAGCTCATCCCACCGTGTTTGGTTGGTGAGAGGCTGTGGTGGCCTCCCAGGGACAGGCTGGTGCAGGGGCTGGTGTGCAGGTCTGTCTCCCAGACTTACTCTGGGCATAGTTCTGTGTAACCTGTGGGTTTGCCTGAGTGAGGAAGTGGAGCTGTGTGCCCAATCTGCACTTACCATGGGCTTACATTTCAGGTGAGGTTACACCTCCACTGTATAGTGTGTCCTGGTGCCTGCATTCCCCCCAGGAGTGGGATTCAGTGCTTGGGACAGGCTGATGCAGAGCACAGTTCAGACCCTTCCAACCCTTATCTTTCACAATGCCATGAGCCCAACCTTACCCAATGCTGCAGGCTTTTCCCCCACTGTCTGGAAGGGTTTCCTGGAGCCACTGTGACAGCACTTTTCCATGCCCTTCTTGTATGATAGCTTGGCCATGGCAGGTGCTTGTGAGAATCCCCTTTTTCCTGCTATCCCTGCCTCGTGGGCTTCTTGGTTTGTGCTGGAGATAAAGCAAGAACAGTCATTTAAATACTTGATGACATTGTGCCAATTCTGTATGTGCACAGGAACTGAAGTCACTGGGCAACGTGTGCACCTGATTAGCCTGTGCTAATTATCACCATCATCTTCAACAACCATCTTCATCCTTTTCTGGGAAGGGCTTCCAGAGGAGGGTGCTTGTCTGGAACCTCTCACTGCTTGTCCAGGCTTGCCATGAGCTGGGGAGCGTTTTCCATCCCTTGTAATCTGTTCTTCCAAAAAAAAAAAAAAAAAGAGTTGGAGAACTGAGATTTTGGAAGCAGGCTGAAGTCTTGGACTGTATTTTCAATAAAATGAGCCACAGAGTATTATTGCCATATACCCTTCAGTATAACTGTAAACCAGTTGAAACACATACCTAATCTATCCACTCAGTTCCTCGGCCTGAACTTTTTGTTGTTCTAAGTGTACCTGTCAACTTGCATGAATCATGGAAAATACAGGACTGTAGGAAGCCCTTGTCTTTCTCAATGGGCTGTATAGTGATGATGACTTAATTTCCCTCCCACCCATTTCTGGGGTCTCTGCTGCTTGTGCAGCATTTCCTTCAGACACATCACACTGCTCACTAGAGGAGCAGAAGGGCACCCACAGCATTTGGGGACAATGTGTTCACTGCTGAGACTGCTTGGAAGTAATTGCTGCTATTTAAACTCAATCCTGTTTTAATCCAAATTAATTTGTATGCACAACAAGCATACTTGCTGTATTTTGCCTGCCTTATAATTAGGCTTTTACTGGCCATGGTTGGGCAATGTCCTGGTGTCCTTTAACCACCAGATCACTCCAGTATGTGGGCACTCCTCTGCAGCCTCCAAGAGCGTAATGTTTGTACCGTAATCCCCCGTGTTGACATGTCACATGCGTGTTGCAACTCCTCTGAGTTTGTGTTAATTGAAATACCAGTATTAATTGTGGAAAGTTAGTCATGCAAACTAAGGTGGAAGGGGAAGCTCTTGGAACCCACTGTTTTGTAACTGTGGGTGTTTTGTAAGAGCTTAACTCCATGACGCAGGAGGAGCGCTGGGATGCTCTGCAGGGCTGCAGTCCTGGAAATCAGGGCCCAAGTGGCAGAAAGTGCTCTGGGAGGAAACTGCAGGTAGGAGCAGTGCTGTGCCTGGTGCTCATGTGTCTCAGAAAGGTGCCAGGGAGCTGCTATAGAACCTTGGGTGCCAAACACCCTCAGATCCTTACGTTGAACAGGACAAGGTAATGCAGGGAGCACAGGGTCCCAGTGCCTTCACCCTCTCAGTAGATGAGAGCAAGGGGCCGTGTTTTTTCTCCTGCTGAGGAGAGTTTGTAGGTGTCAGCAGAAGAGCAGGTGAAGTTTGCATGGCTTCCTCAGAGAAGGAAAGAAATGCAGCTGCACAGAATTAATTTGGAAACCAGGATATTTGACAGTGAGTCATTTAAAAAGAGTTTCTGCTGGTGTTTCTAATCCAGGGAAAGCCCAGAAAACAATCAAAATTACAGATGTCCACATTCCTTTTAGAGGTTGAAATGAAAGAGCTAACTGGCAGCAAAGCCCCTCTGAAAGTGGCTGCTCTTGGGGTACAGTAACCTTGCTCTCTCTTTGAGGAAACACCTCATTTTCCAGGCAAGTGTAACTAGTGCTGTCCTGTTCATGGACCATTGTGGTACCTTCTGAAAGCAGCTCCTCCAGACAGGGTCGTTTCCAGGCTGAGGAGGCCAGAAGGAGCATTTTCTCCTCGCTGGAGCACTAAGCCTTCAGAGCAGTGTTCCCTGGGGCCGAGCTCTGTGCCTGCTTGCTGGAGGTGTTGCAGTCTGTTGTGTGAAAAGGAAACTGTTGATAGATTTCTTGGAGTCTGTCACTCTGCCATATCCATTTGGACCTCTTTTTCCAGGAATTTGCATTAATTAAAAATGAGACAGGATTTCTGTATAGTGTTTGTGCTGGTCAGAATGGATAACTTCCCCAGAACTGTGATTTTTAGGGTATTTTTAGAGGTATGGAGCAGACTTAAAGATGAATAGGTTGTATACATATATAGAGAAATTCTGATGACATTTATATACCCCCAACCTTAGTAACTTCACTAGGGATTTTTTGTTATATTTCATGGAGAATTTCAGAAATTCATTTGTAGTTCACTTGTTACAGGTTCTTTGTAGGTCACCTGTTACAGCTGACATTTTGGGGTCTCCTTCTGTACACATTGGCCGATTGTTCTCAAAAAAGCCTGGTAAAAAAAGATATTTTTTGCTTTGAAATGTAAAATTAGTCTATTGTTTCCATGGTGCTACTATGATTTATTTTATTTGTATTTTAGTTTGGTGCACTCCTAAACATAAAAATTAAAAAAATCATGTTGGAAAAAGATAATGATGGATGATGAAATGCGAGAAGTTCAATAAGTTGAAGGGTGATGTGGCACATGGTTGTAGTTTCCTAAAGAGCCTGAAAACATCACCACCTTATGTCATGTTACATTCATTCTGTAAATGCCCACAGGCAAATGTTTTGCTGGCTCAAGCAGAAGAGAGATATTGTCTGTACTGTCCCTCATGTCTGGAATCTCACACTGCTGGGCTTTCAGGAGCTCTGGTTTGCTGCTGGGAAGTGCTGGCTGCCTGCACAAGGACAGCAGGAGGCTCCTGGGGAGCTCAGGGCTCTCTGGGGCTCCTGGGATGCCTTCCTTGCCATGGCAAAGTGGAGAGTGGTGGCTGGACTGGATGGATGGGGGATAACTCATGGAAGCAGGCTGGGAGGTGGGGGGCTCGTGAGGAAGTGGGTTTGTTCAGCTGGTCACAAGGAGGGGAAAGAATTCATGGGTGCTGAGAAGGGGCAGGTGTGTGGCTGTCTGAGTCCCAGGGTCAGTTCAGGACCCAGGAGAGCATCTGGAAAGCATCTTTGAAGACTGCCAGTAACTGCATTTGGAAGGCAAAGCATTCATGAAGAGGAGGGCTGGGAGGGTTGGGGCCTGGGTTTTGGTTTGGTGTGACTGCTGTTGGGGTTCCCACATCACCACTGCCCAGCCTCCGAGTGCCTCTGGCTGTGCCTGCAAGCTGGGGAGAGCTCTGCTCCTTCCGAAGGCTGCCAAGGGAAAGGAGTTAATCCCTGTGTGAACAACATCAAGAAGTGGCCACACCAGCACCAACCAAAATAGCCAAACTCCACCTTTGTCTTTGAAAAGGCTCAGATGAAGTGCTCTTGTCACTGAGCATTGCAGGAGCTGCTGATATCCCGCTCCACACACACCATGAAACTTGGCCATTCAGTGTCCAGTCCTTTGCACTGTGTCTGATTTTTGCAACTGTCAGAGAAGCCTGAGAGGCAAAGGGATGTGCCAGTGCCCTCGCCCCTGCAGTGAGACAACATATGTGCCAATGCAGGGTGTAGCTGAGCTGCAGTGGAGCCACAGGCTTCCTCTGGCTGCTGGTCTCTCCCTCCCCTCCTCTCTGAGCTGCCCTTGTTGCTGTGATGGGTGTGAAGTGAAGCGTGGCTGCTGTGGCTGCCTCCAGCTCTGATCATGGTTTAGGACTTGTGCAGTAGAAATTATGAGAGTCGAGGCCATTCATCTACCTTGGCTGTGGGCAGAGAACAAAAAGGGTATTTGTACAATGAAATGGTACCGAATGTTCCACATCACTGTTTTATTTTGTGTTTACAGGGCAAAGGGCACAAAAATAATATAAATGGGAACAATAGCATGTGTTAGCACTCTTAAAACTCCATTTAGACTTCTTTATTTGTAAATATTTCTGTGGTTCATCTGTGTTTTAAAGAGAGGAGGGAAAATTCTCCTGCCTCTCTACCCGTGTTTGAGGGAGGGGATGGGCAGTACTTTGTGGTTGTATTGCAGTGGATGGGTGAATGCTTTGCATTTTGCTTGTCACCTAATAAGGTGGTTTATATTTAGATGAGGAGGGAAAGTGTGTGATTCTGAAAGCTGCATTTTCCCTTGTGCAGAGGCCAGACCATGTATGCTGAGTTATCAGAATGAGGTTTTAATTGTTTGCTCTTAGTTTCGCTGTGACTTCTTAGGGCTATAGTCCTGCTGTGGCAAACATGCATTCCTTGAAAGCGAAGCACCCAAAGGAGAGGTCTTTAGAAAGCTGAGGAGACTTCCTCAGTACCAGACAGCACAGGAGGCCTTTTTAGAGGAAGAGGAAATTTGGAAAATTCCAAGCCAGTGGTGTTATCATCTCGGTCTCAGCTGAACACTGTGCTGTGACACTGGGCAGGACATTAGCTCATGGGTGACAAATGCCATCCATATTTGAAATGACTTCCCTAAAGCTGGTGTGTTGTTCTCAGCTGAGTTGTTGCACTTGAGAACAGCGTGGAAAGCTCTAGCTGGCACAGGAGAGAACATGACTATCCACTTCTATCTTCTCAGCACCCCAAGCAATTAAAGACAAAAGCCTTTGTTCCCTGGTGACTTCATTCTTAAGAGGCCCTTTTAATTTTAGTCCTTAGTTTCAGGAAGAAATAATATGAATTTGTCATTGACAAGAAGGCTGCATCTCTCAAATGTCATGTGAAGGATCCACTCCATAATTCATGGGCTGGGGACTGTGGGTGTCAAAAGGAGGGTGCATAATGGATGTGAGAGATTTGAGTTCAATTAAACCATTGGTCTTAAAAGCAGCTTTTCTTGCTTTCATGACACTTTCTTGACCCAGATCGCCACATTTTTTTTGCTAACTCATCCAGATAACCAGATATTTTTAGTCTTCTTAAGTAAGAGTGTAGTGGGTTATTGGTTATTTTTGTACATCTTATTCTCTTTCCAGTGCGGGTGGGGACTTGTATAGTAATAACAGGGCAGTGCTGATTGATTCCTCTGATTTTTGTCAGTGCTGCACCTGTAAGTCATGCATTTGTCTGCACAGAAGTGCTGCTGTTTCTCCTCTTTCCCTTTCCATGGATTCTGTGAGTTCTGCTTGTTGTCTGATGAGACATATTGCTGTTGGTGTGCTGAGAAGGGGATCTTCTCCCTCCTCTGCTGTAGGGCCTGAATAAGAGGAAATCTGAGGCTGCAGGGGGCCTGAATGCAGATGTGGACTATTGGCTTCCCAGTTCCTGGGAGATTGTAGCAGACTCAGACCAACCAAGGGGGATTGCTGGGTCTGCCATATCTCTGCAGGAGAGAGGGGTCACTTCCTCATGGTCAGCCCCAGCCTCCCAACTTTGTCTGTGTTCCTGTCCTTGGCAGAGTAAATGACCTGTCTGACTCAGTCTGAACTGAATTAAGGAGCACTTATGTGATTCTCTTCATGTAGCCAGGCTGAAGGTATTATGAGCTGGCAAAACTGTGCTAGTAGGTGGTGGCACCAGGAAATCAACCTCCAGCAGTGGAGGTGCAGCCTTTATCTCAGCACTTCCTCTTCAGGTGATTCTTTCTTGTGTGTTTGTGTGCAGATGCAGGAGGCTCCTCTGTGCTGTCAGTGGTCAAACCACACCTGCCTGGGAGCTGTGTGGGGCACACCAATCCCTGGTTCTGAGCTCTACATCAGGAGCCATTGCCCGTGGGTGAGGCAGGAGTAAGCAAATGCGTTAGTTGTGCAGTAATCTGTTTTCAGTGGAGCTTCCTAGTACAGCTTACAAAAGCTGTGACATTTAAAAACAAATAAACTTTAAAAACCATAAACTCGCTGATACAGAGCAGGAGCTTTTGTGTCCGTGTGTACGTCTGCAGGAAGTGAGTCATACTCTTACAAAACCATCATCTGAAGAGTTTGTGACTTTTATGACAATTCCCATTTTGGGCTAAGTTAGATCTCTTCCTCTCTCCAGGCTTTTCCCAGGCATCAGGAATGTCTTCTGAGCCCACTTCATCCGCCTCCCAGCAGTCCCCTGCCTCTCCACCCTCTCCCGGCTCGCTCCATCTGCCCGAGAGCCGCAGGGTGAGGGAGCGCTCCCCGTCGCCCATGAGGTACCTCATCCCCAGCCCGCTGCCCACCCGACGGACCAGGACGTTTTCTGCGTGAGTACCGGGGGAAATCTGCCTTTCACAACACGAACAAAACACTGCCCTCAGGCACAACGATCAGGGAAGGTAGTTGGGGGGATGGGGGATGTGGTTGTTTGCATCTAGAAGATGCTCTGGTATATTACTGTTGTCTCTTCTCCAATAAATTCTGATACCACTAGGCTTTTAGTCCAAATCTCCTGTAGGTTTTTGGTGCTCTGCTTTGATAGAGGGTGTTCAAAGTCTCTCACACTCTTTAAGACCAGAGTTTTACAGGGAGGAGAAAGTACACTGAGAATTTTCAAAACATGGTTCTTATCTGAAGCTTTGTTTCACTTCAGACATTGGGTTGTGGCTCTTGGGACTGGTTCCTGTTGGTGTTTCTTCATTAGATCCAGCCCTTTTTTTGTCATGACCTCTCTCCTCACTGCCCCTGAAGCAATGGATCAGACTTCACTGGAAGTTTTAGTTCCTTGACTCCTGACGCCTCATCCAGGTTACATTTTAGGGATGCTCCATCACCTTTCAGAGGAAAGTGTTTCCTTGTTTGCTTTTCCTATCCAGCTTTCACATATCCATCCTAAGATTGTTCAAACAGACCTGTAAAAGAAAATGTTGGTTTTCAAGGTATGAACCCTGCTCTCTGAGCGTTTCTTCAATGAGATTTTCCATAAGATGAGATGAGGTTTGTTGCATTTGTAGTTATTTGAGGTGGTGATCCAGCTGAGCTGCCTCCCCCTGAGCTCCCCTGTGGCCCCTTGGTGCTGTGCAGGCTCCAGGAAGCCCTGTCTGAAGGGGACTCCTCCAACAGCAGCAGAGGATGTTGTCGCAAGGTTTGGCCATCCCAAAGAATTCCCAGTGCCTGTGCTGCCCCTCCCAGTGAGGGGCTGACCTGCCGAGGGCAATGTTGGCTTCTGTGTTCATCTCAGAGCCTTTGAATGGGGGTCTGAGGGCATTGTGTGGAGCTGTGGTCACTCACTGCGATTCAGCTGCTCTGTGTAAGGGAGGTCTGGCAGTGCTGAGTGAAGCACTTGTGGCAGTAAGATCTCAGCCCCACAGCCAGCCTGCTTTGTGCCACTTTATGTGGGTGGAGTTTTTTCTGATGGCTTTTTCCTTTTTACTTTTGCAGTGTTACCCAGCTCTTTTCTTCCGGAGTGATCCGTGTGGATTTAAATAATAATCTTAATGATGCTTCATATTATCTTCTGTATTTAAAATGAAGCAAAAAGTATCAGCAGCAGCAGAAGAAAAGGTTATATGTTGTCAGTTCCAAAAAGCCTTCAAATGCCCTGAAATTTCTAATGGAAGTAGATTGCTAAAAGGAACATAATTGACTTAATAATTGGGGTTGCCCTTGAAAAGCAAGTCCAAGCTAGCTTGTCTCAGTGCTGTGTTAATAATGAACTCTTTGTAAGTCTTCTCAGCTGTTAATCTTAGTATGGTTCTTACAAAATGAAAGAATTTATTATTTGGCTTCCGCAGTTCTTTAATCATTAATTAGTGTAGGATTCGTGCTGTATTTGTTTGCCCTGAAAATCAAAATAGCTCTGAGTTTTTTTTTTTTTTGTGTGCCCTCTTTAAACAAGGGGAGTTCTAGGTGAGCTCTGGCCCCACAGTTGTATAGAAAAGATGAATGTGACAGACAGTGGCTTATTATTCAGTGGGATTATTTAATTTTTGGTTCGTTGGAAGTGTGGGGCCTCATCCCCCACAGTGCTGTATCTCCTTGAAAGATGCAATTGAACTTTAATGGCTTGTTTAGGACAGCGAGTGCTTTTCTGTTTAACAAGCACTTGTGAGGTCAGGTGCTTTGACAGCTTTATAGAGCTGGAAATGAAGTGATTTAGTGGAGATTTCGCTTTAGCACTTTTAACTGTATTTCTTTAGCCTTAGTTTGACTTAAGGAACAGAGCTTACCACTTTTTTTTTAACAGTTTTGTTTAAAATTTATTTAAACAAATTTGAACAATTTGGAAAGTGATGTCAAAGCTGCTGTGATGCATGTAACCAAATGGCAACACAGTCACTTACTGAGTCAGAAGAATTGTACCAAAATCCCCCTCTCATGTGGAAGCAACCTACAGATACTCATGGCATGAGGAAGTCCTGATCTGGTAACTCCTCAGTGTAAACTCCATAAGATATCTAAAACACTTGGCTTCATTAATGAAAGTAGAGTGAGTTTGGATCCCTGGGGGTTCCACTTGGCGTATTTGATGGGGAAAAGAATTTAATCACACACTTTTCAGGGTGAGTTATTGTTCATGCAAGTCCCTTTTCTTGATGGCAGTGAGTCGTCCTAAAGCTTGGTCTGCAAATCTATCTCATTTTAAAATGCAGATCCTGTGACAGTGGAGGAGGAGTTCAGCCTGGAGTCTTGGTGTTATGCCCACCACTTAGGCTTCAGAGCCTGCTGGAGTCATTGGGAGGTGAAATATTGGCCTCACTGCATCCCAGTCTGGCAGGATATGAGCAGGGGGTGTGTACACACTATACAGGTCTCTATGCACTGCCCTCTCTCCAGACTGCATGCACACACTGAAATATGTGAGAGCACAGCACTCTGGGGCACACTGGTACTCCCAAACTCAGGCAGGGTAAGAGAAGTGCACATTTAGTATGGTGTCTGGAAGAGAATTTGGCACAGACAGAGCAGATGAATTCACGATGGCAACTGATGGATTATAGTGCAAGCAAGCACCTTCCTCATCTTTATCTCCCTTAAAAAGGCCACAGACAACACATTTGCACTGTGTGAAAATGAGTATTCAGCAGTTCCTGCAGAGCAGATTGCTCACTGGGAGTGTTTGGCCCATTGTGCCCTTTTGCCTGTTTGCTCTGGCTGACACGCCTGGAGTTGTGCTCAGCAATCACCTGCTCTTCCTGTGCTTTGTTCTGCAGAACCGTCAGGGCATCGGAGGGTCCCATCTACAAAGGTGTCTGTAAGTGCTTCTGTCGCTCCAAAGGCCACGGTTTCATCACCCCTGCAGATGGAGGGTCGGACATCTTCGTACACATCTCGGAGTGAGTTGTCAGGGGGGCCAAGGGAGGCTGGAGCTTTGATTTGCCTTAGTTGTGAAATGCATTTGACACTTCAGATGCAAGACTGAGTTATAATCTGTCACCCTTACCCCAGCAAAGAGGGGTTGTGCAGATGTTACTGACAGCAGTAGATTTTCTGTATGATTATAAATATGTTGAGTTAAAAACTGGAAGATGATCCTGGCAAATCTCTTGCAATAAGCTGTTCACTTTTGCCCAGACCCAGAAAATTCCATTTACCTGAAACAAATAATCTATGTGGTATCCAGTTTTAATGTAAAGACTTACTGAAATTCATTACTTCTACTTTGCACTGCTTGTACCATTATTAAACTAAAGGTTAATTGCCTCTATTGTTGGGAAAAGTCACACTTTATTACTTCCTTGAATTTATCTAGCTTCAACTGGGAGAAGTTTATAGCTAAAGCTTGCTCTGTTAAAGGTTTCATTTGTACCTCTGCTTTTTTGTCTTGAGACAAAAGTTCAGTTCACACTGAGAACCATCACCTGAATGTACCTTTTGATAAACTAAGCAGATAAAGCTTTTTAAGTCCCTCACTGAGAATTTTTCTCCAGTCTAAACCACTCTTTTCAGTCTCTTTTCTAAGTATGCTCTAGAATTTAAGTATCATTTTAAGACCATACATTGTACACATACTTTCAGTATATGGAGGTGAAATCTCCTGCAGAGTCCTACTCCGTTTCTCCTTCTGTACATCCCATAATCGCATTAGCCTTCTTATCCCTGGTCTTTGCATACTTGCTTACCTGCTCTGACCTCATCATCCCTTGCAGTGTCAAAGTTTGGTGCAGTCCCTGATCCAGCCTGGCATTCCTGACAGCAGTGTTTGCATTCCTGGTTCTTGGATGCACGAATTCTGGTGTGGTTGCAGTGCAGCCCTGCCTGCCCAGGGAGCCAGAGCACAGTCCCTGACTGCACTGTCCTTGTCATTTGTTGCTTGGCTAGTCTGCCAGGTTGAATGGATAATTTTTATATTTGTTTCTAGATTGAGATGTTGACCAGTGCTGGGGTTAAAACTGGTCTCTGAGGGTGTATAATAAGCTTACTCAATCTTTATTCTCCAATAACCTCCTTTAGACCTATCACCAGTTTTATTGTACCTGTTGTTCACCGTATTGAAGCTGTGTTATCCTTATTTGTTGTTCAGAGTGGTTTTCCCATGGTAAGTCAAGAAAAGTCTTAGCAAACTTACATCGCCCCAGCTGTCTTTGCTGCTTGTGTGTGCAGCACGTGTCTTTGGAGGAGCACACTGGCCTCCCTTCAGGTTTCTGGAATGTTACTGCACATTGGGGAGCCAAAGCTTTGTAGGGTTCATGGGTGCAAATAGGCTAAGTGATCTGACTTACGTGTTCAACCCAGGGAAATGTCATTTAATATCTCCTTTCTTTTGACTGATGCAAGTGCACAATTTCTCCTCATTTCCTGAATGACTTAAAAATAGCATTTCCTATGTCACAATTAAAAAATTTAACTGTGAATGTCTGCTCTGACCTATACAGTTACTGATCAGTTGGGGTTTAGTTAAACCAGCCCTCTCACAGAAACATGAATTTTCAGCCTTCTAATGAATTCCTTTTAAAGAACTGTCTATTTTCAGTCCTGTTTTTTTTTCCCTCTGTACGTTTTCTCTTCCAATTAGTTCGGTAAAATTTTCTTCAGTTATGTGAAATGAACCCTTTTAAAACCCCAGAGATAGCTTTTTGATTGGGGTTGCCCTTTTGTTTACCTGTGCAAAATATGAACTGGTCTTTCAGATTTCCCCAGTTTCCATCTCTGGTTTCCATCCTGTGGCCCAACACACCTTTCTCTGTGGGCCCAATCCCAGAACTTGATTCTGGGTACAAAATCCCCCTCAATCAGCTCTAATTCTTAGAAACTCCACTGGGGGTTTTTCTTTTTGGCTGATTAACACTCCCATATGTCTCCTGTGCTGAAATCCTGTGTGACATTATGAAAATAATTTTGTCTGCTGTGATTTTTGGTGATCTGTGTGAGAGGCCCCCTCTCACAGGAGTCCCCTCTCGTGGGCTGTGCTGGTTGGAGTATTGATCCCATATGCTTTCAAAATGCTTTGACTGTGAGCCATCAATAATATATATTTGAGTAGCTCTGCCCCAAATGTGGTGTGCCACCCTCCCCTTCCTTCCCCCCACTCCATCTACCCTAAAGCACTATTGAACAAGTCACCAGGGTTGTAAAAGTTTACAGGCAACCACACTTCTTGCTGTATTTTCAGTGTGTTTGTTTTGCTGACGCACAGAGGTTCTGTGCTCGCTGTCACCCTCACCCAGCCTGTGCCCTCAGAGCAACCCTGTGTGGCAAAGCTGGAGGAGATGAAGGCTGAGAGGGGGAGAGCTGCTGTGTGGGCAGGGGTGATGGGCTCTGGCCCCTCAGGCACAGCCTTGAGCCTGAGCTCTGGCTTCCCAGCTCACATCCCAGTGCCCTCCCCACTGGACCAGGTTGTCTCTCTTCAGGTTTTCAGTTGTCATTTCAATCCAATGCTCACATGGGTGGGCACAGTCTCCCTGTGCTGTGCTGCATCTGCTGTGGTGTTTCTGCAGTGCAGCTCTCTTCAGGTTTACTGTAGGTGAGAAGGTTGGAGGGATCCTCTCTGACGTGTCTGCTGCTGGAAGGCACCTGTGTCTCTCTGGCAGGTGCTTTACCCAACCCACTGTTAACAATTCTGGTGCTGGGGATCCACTGCCTCCCTGGGCAGTCTGCTCCTGTCATTAACAGACCTGACTCTGAGTTGGTTCTGATGTTTACCTGACATCTTGACTTTCAGTGTGGCCCTTCACTTCTTCCTTCTCCACAGCAGGTAAATGGTGCCTTTCTTCTTCAAGCTTGTTTTTGTGTTCAAAGACCGTTTTCCTTGCTCTTTCAGAAACATTTTTGCAAGGTTAGTTCATATGGATTTTGTAGGACTAAAGTGTTTTGTGTTTTTTGCAACTTCTCTAGGTCAATGCTTCTCCTTTGAAGTCAACAGGATTATTTCTATTGAACCAGGACTGGGCCACTGTTTTAAATATATCATATGTAGGTACCATTTCAGAGCTTCAGTTCAAAAATAGCTGATGTTTCTGCCTCAACCTGTTAGTGAAAAGTGCTATTATTGAAGTATTGAAGGTTTCAGCACATTGTGTTCTTTAATTACTCTGAGTATATTTGAGCTGTTGGAAACAGCTTTTAGTGCTGGAGGGTGACGGTATCACTGTCTTAATTCTGATGCAAGGCAGCACTGGAAGGGCAAATTAGTAATGCCTTTCATTTCAGTTTATTTCACAGTGAATTAGAAAGATTGCTCTTTATTAATGGGAATTGCTTTTTGCAGCAGTATGTTGTCAGCAGCGCTGTGGCTCAGGGGACTCCGAGGACTCTGGTTTGCACAGTGTGAGTTGTGAGATCTTCCTTATGTTAATCAACTGATTCTTTTCTACCTGTTGTACTCAGTTATACCTGAGTGTGACAGATGTCTGTTCACTGTCTCAGTGCAGTACAGGCACCTAGTTGTGAAATGAAAGCAGATTGTTTCTCCTGAATCAGTTCTTCCCAAAAGCTACGGTTTCAGGAACGTGGATAAAATGGTTATGCCAGTTTGGATTTGGGAAGATAGACTGTTCCTCTGTGTTCATCACTAAGCTGTGATGATTAGTGAAGATTTTGAGCATTGGGACCAGCTGCCTATCTTGCAG
Organism: Pachyramphus minor; assembly: GCA_013397135.1. NCBI lineage: Eukaryota > Metazoa > Chordata > Aves > Passeriformes > Tyrannidae > Pachyramphus > Pachyramphus minor. Next base: position 360,921 of record VYXB01006448.1, read on the forward strand.
ATTAATACGATTATAGACATAAACACTCAATTTGAGGAATTATTTTCTTTCCGAAGCTCTGGGGAGCTGTTATACTTCAGTGGAAGTGTCTTCCATAAGATGGGATGTCTGTTTCCTGGAACTTTCCATTTATTTTTACACTCAGCATACCATTTCTATTTCCATAAGTGAGCATTAGCCCAAAAATAAGGTCAAATATATGTGACATTCAAAAGCTTCACTTGGTGTCTGCAAAATTTCCAATTTAATTATCCATGGAAGAGATTAAGATGAACGTGGATGTTTTGACATGTTCTATGAGTTGAACTTGCAGCAAAGCTGCTTTAGTGTGTTGGACTTGATGTGGGTAGGAATACAGGGTCACAGAATTGTTATGGTTGGAAGGGACCTCTGGAGATCATCCAGTCCAACCTTCCTGCCAAGGCAGGGTCACCTGGAGCAGGTGACACAGGAAGGCATCCAGGTGAGTTTGGAATGTCTCCAGAGAGGGAGACTCCACACTCTCCCTGGGCAACTGTTACAGTGCTCTGCCCTCCTCAATGTAAAGAAGTTCTTCCCCATGTTGAAGTGGAACTTCTTGTGTTTAGTTTATGGCCATTGCTCCTTGTCCTGTCACTGGGCACCACTGAAAAGAGCCTGGTACCATCTTCCTGGCACCTGACTTTTGATATTTTTATATGCATTGATGAGATCCCTTCTCAGTCTTCTCTGAGATGCTTCAATCCCTTAATCATCTTCGTGCCCTCTGCTGGACCCTCCCCAGTAGCTGCTTGTCTTTCTTGTGCTGAGCCCAGAACTGGGCACAGTACTCCAGATGTGGAGTTCTTCTTGCAGAACTGCACTCTAGTAGGTCACTCCCAACCTGTACTGGTACTTGGGGTTATTCCTCTCCAGGTGCAGGACCCTACACTTGTATGTGCCCAGCTCTCCAGCCTATCAGGGTCCCAGTGAATGGCAGCACAGCCTCGAGGTGTATCAGCCACTCCCCACAGTTTTGTATGATCAATGTAAGAAACACTGGTTTGAAATGCAGGTCTGGAAGGTGGTTTTTGGAGAGATTTGTTTGGAGTTTTGATAACACTTGTGTGGAGCCAGTTCTCCTTTTTGACTGATTGGGTGCAGGTGTACAGAACTGTACAGGGCAGCCTGGAGTTCTCTGGAAATGCCAGCACAGGTAGGTGGTAGCATCTCCTTCAGAGCCATCCTCGTGTGGCTGGCAGAGGCATGGTGACAGCTCTGGTGACAGTCACCACAGCTTCCTGTCAGCACTCATGGCACCTTCTTGGGTTGGTCTGTGGGTAAAGCATCTGTGGCTGAAACCCTGGTCCCCAGCTGCAACACCATCAGCACTCGAGATGGACAGTTAGAGCCAACTCACACCCACCCACTGGAGCGACTGTTCCTGCCTGGCACTGAGGAGCTGGTCACACCCGTGCCAGCCACAGCCTCACTGCCACCCTCTGCATCATGTGCACAACCAGTCCTGCTTCCCTCTGCTCACTGGGGACAGTTCTCAAGTTGGTGCAAAGGGTTGTACCAGGAAAATGTCACGGCTCTTTGAGTGTGATGAGATTGTGTTTTTTTCAGTTTCACACTTCACTCCTCTCCAGAACAAATACAAAATGTGCTTGCTATAGTGAGTGTAAAACCCTAGCTGGCAAGCGTGGAGGTGGAGGAGCTGCTGAGATAGTAACTCCAGATATTTCCAGCTATATATTCCAGTTATTGGAAAGCAGGAAGCTAAGGCAAATTCACTTGCCTGCAGTGAAATTTTTTAACAGCCCTGATTACATTTTTAACAGTGACATATGAGGTTAATGCTTTCATTTCCACCAGCCTGTAAGGTGATCCACTGTCACCAAACTGATGGTGGAGTTACAGGAGGATACAGTTCTCGGCACTGATGATGTATCTCATCTCCTTGGCTCCTGTTGTGTGGCAGGAGCAAGTGAGATGCACACGGGTTTGGCTGTTACTGACATGTAGCAGCTCTGGTGGCCCCAGTTCCACTCTCTTGCCATTCTACCTGTGTATGTGGGATGTTTCCAGAGAGCAGACAGGGAGAATCCCTGCAGTGCTGGCTGTTGAACTCCCTTTCCTTGTGCTGGAGGTGGCTGCCTGTACAGGCAGCTTCTCATGAGCTTCTCTTCCAGACGTGGTCTCTGAGGGCACGGACAGAGGGGATGGGGGAAGTGGGGTGGGGGTGCCTGTAGCAGCAGATAAACTGTTGTGCATTAGAGCACTGCACAGAGCACTCCCACCCTTCTGCTTCCCCAGTGAATTTGGGAGCAGGCATGTGATGGATACTCGTTTGCTCTCCAGGCTTTTGCATTTGGCTGAGATTTGGCCTGAAGCCTGTGTGTTACCTGCAAGGGCAAGGCAAGGAGGTGGTTCACCAGGGAGCAGTGACGGATGAATGACCACACTCTTGGGGTTTGTGTTTTTTTTAGAGATTTTATTTTGCCAAAGCAGCAGATTTAGTGAAAGAGAAAAAACATGCAGCGTTTGTGGGTTTTCTGCAGTTTGCCAGTACTTGGCTCTGGAAGGGAAAATGCTGCATTGCAGGGAGGCCTTTAGGCTGTCCTTCAGGCTGGATTCCTGACCCCATGCATAACCATGGCTTTGGAGAATTGATGCTGTGCTTCCCCTGGGATGCTGACACACAGCACCCCTGGGTCCCTGGAGAGATCCTGAGTTTGCTGTGCTTTGCTTGTGCACTGTGGTGTGAGCTCAGGAGATTATGGCTGCAGTGCCTGTAACTCAGGAGTGCTGAACAGACGTGGTCTCTCCAAGGTGGGGACACAGTCCTGTTCTGCTGTTGCCTCTGAGTTCCTGGCTGTGCTGGAGATGTACTGTCAGCTGCATCTTCCTGCTGGGAGAACCCAGCTTTGTCCCTGCTGCTTTCCTGCTCCACTGAGGAGTTGGCTTTGAGCTATTTGTGTCCATGGAGAGATCATCTTTTCATGTTCCTTTCCTTCCTCTGATTTTCTGCCAGGTCGAATGTTGGGGTCGAATGACTGCCTTTTCTGAGTTAGTGCAAAGCATTAATGCCACATCTCTTCTCTGAGGAGTGTAACAATATGTGTTGGAAATTAACTGATAACTTTAAATAATCTGCAAGCTGAGTCTGAGCTGAGAGAACAAACTCTTCTGGCCTCTCTGCCTTTTCTGTGAATTAGCAGCAAAACAGTTTCTGCTGACTGGAACAAACTGCTCTGGGGCTGCTGGGAGGCCAAATCTGAGCTTTCTGATTCCCTTCAAAATACCGAGTGCACTCAATTACTTACCTGCTTTGGACTGCACACTTCTTTCCTGACATGATCTCTTTCTGGTGCCTTGCTGCATCTGTTGAAGTCTGAAATGAGTAGATTCTCTGGGGTAGGAAGGAGAGGCAGCAGAATTCCAGATCTTTCTTGAGAGTGGTTTGGAAATGAACAGAACACAGGTAGTCTTTTTCCTGAGGGTTCCCCACCTTCCCGAGTTGGCAGAGAACTCATGTTGCACTGGTGCATGTGGGACAGCCAGCTTACTGTAGTTGTTATTGTGGCTAAACCTTCCCAGAATCTCTACCTACCTGATACAAAGTTTAACAGGTCAAAGGTTCTTTGTGGTTAGTGAGCACAGAACATCACTGCCCTGGGCTTTGGTTTGCAGATGCAAACAGTAGGTATGATTGTGACAGGATCCAAACTGGGTGCTTGCAGGAACAGGCATCTTCTGTGCCCCTGACTGAGCTCACATAAGCATCCTTGGAAATATTTCTCTTGTGGTTGCCAGTTTGTTCCTTATGAAGTGTGCTGTGCTGCCTGGTGTTCAAGCAGCTGCTGAAAGCAGATACAGAGCCATAACTATCCCTGAGCTTGGATTCCAACACCATGACTAGAGATCTTGGTAGAAAACTGGGCATCCACTGTACTGGGGAGGGGGGGAAGTGCAGCTTCTGTCCTAGACAGCTCTTGGGTAGTTCTCTCAGCACAGAGAACAGGGAAATCCTTTAGCAGAGACCTTGGATATTAACAGCTGGGATTCTTCAATTTTTGAGACTCTTTACTCTTGTCTGTCCCACTTACAAGTGTGACTGGTGGGGAGATGCAGCCCTGCTTGTGCTTTTCCTGCAGGACAGCTCGGTAAGGTCATCCCTGGCCTTGCTGATGGATGCTGGAGCTGTTGGCTCGCCCTGGGACTGCATGGGAGGGCATTTGGGATTAGTAACTCACAGTAGTTCATTACTCTGTCAGGTCCTGCTCTTAAAGGAAAATACAGGTTTCCTGGGAGGCGTTTTGAGGTGTTAAATGAACTTTAAGAAGCCCACAAGGTAACAGAGCCCATTGATCCATGGGAGGTGCTACGTGGTGTGATCCATGGCAGCCTTGGTGATCAACAAGGCTTGGAATTCACTGAAAACTCTTGTTCAAAAATGTTTCCATATGACTTAGTCTTTGTCCCAAGAGGTTTGACTGGAATATGAATAGCAGCTGTGAGAAGGAAGAACTAGAACATTCCATATTTAGGTAACTTCCTAATAACTCCCCGTTTTCTAAAAATAGTGCAGGATAAAATGCTCCACCATACCAGACTGGCGCTGAGCTGGGAAATGGGAGTTGCTGGATACTCTAAGACTCACTCTGTTGTGTCCCACTCTGACACTAACATCAGGAAAGCATTTCCTATTTTTAGCTTGAAGTTGTTCCAGTGTTTTAAAATTCCTGGATAAATAGATAGCCATTATTTTGAATTGAACATGCACGCTGATATCTCAAATAGCTGTGAATATCTCCACGTCCCTCTAGATCAACATTTAATATATAGTTAGGGTAAAAGTAAAAAATACAGACCTAAAAATATTTAATCAATATATAGCATCAAAAAAGTCTATGTTTAACTTCCTTTACCAAACTATCCAGGTAACTTACATTGTTTATAGACTGTCTGCTGTAGGCTGAATCTGTTCCAAGAACTCTGTTTACTTTCTCTGATCTTTTCCTGGTCATTTCCCACTCAGCCCTTAAGGCAGTTGCTTCCTGATGGAGGATCTTCCCCCAGCTTTGTGTAGGGCTCTGCCTCCAGTGCCTGCATCTCGTCACCTCTCAAGTGCCATCATGCTGTTCTTTCCTGACAGCACCAGAAGTGCTGCACGGTCTGGATGTTGCTTGTTTCTTCTTCTCAGCATCATGTAGCAATAGCAGTGCTGGAGTAAGTCTGTGTCTATCCCAGGAGCAGCATTTGGTGGGCAAACAGTGTGCAGGGAACACTGTTCACTCACATTTATTCAGGCTGCAGACTGGAACCTTTGTCCTCTTGCTTTTCATGTGCACTGGGGGCAATGAGTTAATAATCCCCTATTTGTTAGGCACCAAGAATGACTGGTGACTAGAAAGCTGCAGGAAAGAAAAGAATATCTGATCTGTGGGAGAAAAGTTTAGAGGCCTAAAGTGGAAAATGAAATTGGAGATGTTTGTGTGGCCACAGCCTTTTCACACTGCTCTGTGAAGGACAGGCCTGACCTTGATGGATTAGAGTCACCTCAACAAGCAATGAAAGAGTACAAATTAAAGGATCAGAGGAAGACATGTTGGGGTTGAATGAGGTTTTATCACAAGCTGCAGTCTCTTCTAGTGTCAGTTTGGATAAGGAAGGAAACTAAGAGAAGGTATGATGCTGTCAGTATAATGCTCAGCCCTGCAAGAAGTGCTTTCTAGTGGAGAAATGCACACCTTTCTGGGTAATGCTTAGGGCTGTGCAGATTTTGGGACTAATCTGATCTGTTTAGTAGAAGGAACATGAGTATTTAACCTCATGATTCAGCATAAGAAATGTAGGTCAACAAATAAATTTTTTTTTTCACTTGCAGACTGGGGACTACATAGAGAGTGCCCCAAACAGTCACTGAACAAGTGCTGAGGGATGCTGTGGCTTTCAGTGATGGTTGAGTGTGTCCTGCAGTCTGGGCTGGGCCCTTTGCCTCTCATCTCCCTGTACTTCCTCAAACTTGATTTTGAAGATTCAAGTAACACTTAATTTACCTCCATTTTTTAGGAGATTTAAAGCTTTGTATATTCAGGAGACTGTGAATCCACTTTCCTTTTCCATTAACCATACCTCCCTACTTCTGGAGATTTCAGATGTTTATTTTGCTAACTGTGGCTCACCCTGTTTCACAGCAGCTTTTAAAGAACATGTAAGGTTCCTGTTTCTTAAAAACAAACCCTTTCAGCCAAACCTGTGATCCCTTCCTGGGCAGGGCATCCCTTTCACTGGATGCCTGCACAGTGGTGATCTCACTGCTCGCTGTGTGCTCCTGCCCTGTGCAGCAGTCACAGGCAGTGCCATGGCTCAGGAGTGGCTGTGATGCCAGGAGGAGATGCTGCTTTAGTTCCTGCCCCATGTATCTGTTGTGCCTGTTCTCCTTGGAACACTGTCTGCAGCTGGTCCAGTGCTTGAGGCCCCATGAACAAATGTGTGTCATTGTGGCTTTTTGCAGTGGCTCAGCTGTACCTGAGCCAGTGGAGCCTTTCTGCTTCAGCTCTCACTGTCTATGTTCATTGCATCCACCTGGGAATGTTTCTGCTTGCTGTGTTTTGCTCAGCCCATGTTCCCTTGTGCAGATAAAATGCCTGTGGCTGTGTTGCCTTCTCTGGAAAGGTGCTGCCTTGGGTTGTGTTGAGAGTTACTGCTCATGGCTTTAGCTCTATAGCAACAATATTTTTGGCTACGAGGGGTCATTCAAGAGGTTCTAGTAGGAAAGGTGATGTGATTTATGTGCCATTCCCATTTTCACTCATGGTTTGACCCTCTCCTGTGTCTCTTCTTGGGACTTCACATCCCCTTGTCAGGCTCTGATGCAGCATCAGCAAGTACATCCTTGCTTGAAATCCACTGTTTCAAAGTCAGGGTAAACTGCAGGGTATTTGGTGGCAAATTCCTTTGGCAGTAGAAAAGGTAATCTTTGCTTCTGAAAGGAAAGTAAGGATTGGATGTGCAATCCCTTCACCTACCCTGAAATGGGGTAGGTGGGGTATAAATGAAGGCAGTAGCTGGAGAGGACAGCACAGCAGGAGTCAGATGTGGGAGCTTGAATGTGGTGTGATACAGGACTGGGCTGACAGGTTGGCCTGGAGATTTTACAAGTTAATAAAGGTCAGCTGGATCAGCCTGCGTGGGTTGGAAAAGGCTGTCAGGTCTGATGAAGGAGGCTTTATCTTGATTTTTCTGTAAATATTTTTTCTGCCTTCAATTTACTGCTGTTTTCTCAGGCACTTGTTGGAAGAGTTCAGTTTAGGACATGCCCTTTTGGTTGTCGTTCCTGTAGTCACAGGCAGCTCTGGTGCAGAGGGAAACAAAGGCAGTCCCAAGGCCTGTGGCTTGAAGTGCATGTCCCTCAGACTTTAACTCCTCATAGCAGGTTTTAGATCTGTATTCAGATACAGGAGCGTTTTCAATATCATGTTGATACAATCAGTGAGCAAACAATGACTTTTCTTTCAAGTTTCCCATGGGAGAAATTCTGATTTATGGATCAGTTTTAGCTTCCCTCGTACATGCCTGGTTACCAATCCTGTCCCTGGCTGCTTCTGCTCCAGCACAGCCTGGCACTGGTTCCTTGAGCAGCACTCACAAGTCTTTAGAGAGGAGCAGAAGCTGAGTTCCCCCCCTTCAAAGGGGGAAGGGCTGGGGAGAGGCAGTGCAGGAGATGAAGCTGAAGAAGTTTTGCAGAGCTGTGGGGAGAAGCAAACTCTGATGTGAAGTCACAACTGGCAGTAAGGGGCAGTGAATTTACCTCCTATCAGTCCTGCCAGTCTTTCCTGCAATAGAAAAGCCCAAACAATAATGGGTCACAAGATAAGAGTGGATATGAAGGGCACTGCTAAAATCTGAGATCTCTGCTATTAACAGAAACACGTGGGGTAAAATTCCTGGGTGGTGTGACCATGCTCCCAGTGAAGGCAAATAACAAACCCAGTGGTGTGTGACAAACTTCTGACTTAGATGATATTTTTTTTCTTTCTTTTCCTGAACCCAAATCTTGCCTCCAGTTAATATGAGTTTACAAGCAAGTCACACCAATCAGGTAGAATTTATTATTAGTGTTTATCAGTTCTGAACTACAGATGCTGCTGAGAGAAATTGAAAACCCTCAAACAACAAGAAATCCAGGGCCTAGGCTGTCAGGGGAAGGTGGGCATGGGCTTGTGTAGGTGTATTTAAAGAATGATGAAGGAGCATTGTTTGTACTGTCAGAGCCTCATGGCAATGCAGGTTGGAGGAATCTCTGCTGGTCTTCGCTGGCACATGCTGGGATTTTTATTACAAAGCTCTGATGTCGAGCACAGGGGTGGAGGTGAGGAAGGCTCTTGGACTTTGCAGTTCTCTGTGTCAACAGCACACTGTTCTGAACAGAAGGTGACAGCCCTTTGCCATCTCCCACGGATTCAGGAGAAGGACTCACATGCAGTTACAATGCAGGGTGAGAGTCCTCCAGCATCCCGTGGCATCACACTGGTGGGGGATAGGTAGGAGTGAGCGACTCCTGGAAATCTTCCTGAGTGCTGGATGAGTTTTTCTGCAGTGTAACACATCAGGGTGGCACAACTGTTTTCTCACAGCAAGTAATTTTGAAATATTTGACTCCACAGCTCACTTGGTTTCTTATTTTTTTTTCCCATATTACAAACTGTTACAGTGCAGTAATCTAAAGGTAAAATCTTTCCATTACATGGCACAGCCCTTTTTTTTAAAAAGGGGAAAAACCCCAAACTTCAAAAGCTTAAGTGAGAAGGAGGATAAAAAGAAAAGGATCAGCTTTCTGTAGTTTAAAATCCATATCCCCAAGGTATGAAAGTGCCAAACAGTGTCAGCCCTGCCCTCTAGTGCTGCTGGCGGGTGAGGTGCTGGTGCACAGTTCACAGCGATGCTGCCCAAGTCTAAGTATTCTTTAAGGTATATTAGAGTGGGGATTGTCATGTTTTTCTGTTTCCATTTTGAATTTTTTTCGGTTGGCCGTTTTTTTTTAGGGTGGTGGTGGCTTTTATAGTATTCCTGTAGTGTTTCGCTGCAAGACAACCAAAATCAACCAGTCGGACTTTGGTGGACGACAGGCTCTGTAAAAAAAATGGTGGACGACAGGCTCTGTAAAAAAAAAAACAAACAAACAAACCTGAAGTGTCTTGAGCATCCAAGATTATTACTATTATTATTATTATTATTAAGGTTTAAATAAGCTGTGTTCATGTGATTTAGCACTAACTGGAGCTTCCCCTCCGCAGCATCGAGGGCGAGTACGTTCCTGTGGCGGGCGACGAGGTCACCTACAAGATGTGCACCATCCCCCCGAAGAACGAGAAGCTGCAGGCAGTGGAGGTGGTGATCACCCACCTCGCCCCTGGCACCAAGCACGAGACCTGGTCGGGGCACGTTGTCAGCCCCTGAGGCGTCCCCGGGGTTGACCTGTGTGGTCACTGCTCAACAGCTGCCTGCAGGGGACCTGTCCTGAGAATATTCTACGTGTTGTTGCAGGAGGAAACACTGTTGTTAATAAAGCAGAAGTGGGCCAGAATTACTGTTTTTATAGCTGGCCTGATTTAAAAAAAAAAAAAAAAGGAGGCAATTCAAATGCTAATGAAAAAAAATCTAGCGTAATGTGTTTATGAAAAATGTATTTAAAGAGACCTAGTTTGTGTGCTTGGTGGAGGAGGGGAGGTTTGGTTTTTTCTTTTATCTTGTGAACTGACTCCAGGAAATGCCCAGGGGGAGGGGGGAGAGGTTTAAGGAGAGCTCTTCTAGTGCAGATGGCCATAACTCCGAGACCCTGGCATTGTGTGAGCCCTCAATTCCCTTGGGCTGCTCTTCTGTAGGGTTACAGTACATTTATTGCTGATAACAGTGCCTGAATGCCTTGCCTTGAGAGAGAGAGAGGTGTTCATTGCTGCAATTGGTTGTCCTCATGGAAGGAAGTTCACAAACAGCAGCAGCCACTAGGTGGAAATTCTCCATCTAGTGGCTACACTCCAGTGCACCATTTGCACATGGTGTGGCTGCACAGGTGTGGAAACTGTATTGTGGTTGTAAAGTCAGGATTGTTTGTGAATTTACTTAGGTGCCTTGATGGTTGATTAGCAACAAATTTTGTAGGCCAGTATTAAAAAAACAAACAAAAAGTTTCAACCCAAATTAAAAAAATTTGCTTCAAGGTAAGGGGTAGAAAGCTGTAGAATAGTAGATACTTATAGCCTCTGACTGTGTCTGAATTTAGCCAAGGCTGAAGATGACCATGTGGGTGGCAGACAGTTGCCTCTCTGCCAGGCTGTGCCACGAGGCAGGCAGGATAAACTGCCCCTCTGATCTGCAGGCTGTGCTGCTCAGGTGACCATGTGTAAAATATTGTGCGAGTTCCTTAGCAGGCTCAGCTGTCTTGGTGAAGCACATTCTGCATCTGTTTCCCTGGAAAACTTGCTTGGTAGGATGTGATAGAGCCTCTCTTCTCTTCATGTAGTTGTAGTGCAACTAACTTAGTTCTGTTCCTATTTGCCTTCCACATTTTTTTTTTCAAATGCAGCATTTTTCTCTATTATGTTCCTAACAGTGGATTTTTATTGACTTTGCAAATAATAATAATAAAAGAAATTAAAAAAAAAAAGATGGCACATATCATGTTAGTTGTGTAACTCCAGTTGCCTATTTGCAGTTCTACCAGCAGGTGCTTGCTGTCAGGATGTGTCCCAAGACTCAAAGGATCTGTTCTGAGGTGTGGAGGTCAGTAACTGCTGTGCTGGCTTGTTTTACCTTGGCTGTACCAGTATCACACTGTGTTGTATGATAACAACCAATCTTAGTGAGGTTTGAAGTTTGGCTCTGTTTTTATATGACCCATAAGACTGGGCAGTGGTGGATTTATCCCTGTCCAGCTTGTTGCAGTATCACACACTGCTTTCTTTACAATAAATGCAACCATTATATTGCTTTAACATGTCTTCAGTCTCCTCTCTGGGTAGGTGGTGGTGAAGATGATGGAGAGGAGAATGCAGGTGCCTGATATTTAAAACCTTTATGTAAGAAAACATTAGAAGACAAGATAGTTTTGATGCATGAGGTGCATTACAGCTCCCTCTCTTTTTCGTAAGCACTCCTGCGGGTTTGGGTTGGTACACAAAGATTTTATTCTCCCCTTTTTTACTGTGGAGGTTTCACATAAACTTGGAATTGGAAAGATTCAGGTCCCTCATTTCTTTGTACAGATAGGCAGCATGCAACAGGTTCTGCTTAAAGTATTTTATTTGCCAAAATGACAAATTGAAACAGTAATTTTTCATCATGAGATTTGATTTTCCTTTACTAAATGAAATTGTTCATACACAAGATTACTTTTATAATGCCAGATGAGAAAAGTAATATTAACAGTTACATGGATTGTCAGGTGTTGACTTGAATTTAAGAGAAACATGATTCAGGTAATTTTCTTAGTGCTAAAATCTCATTTACTGTTAATATCTTTCATACAAAGAAAATCAGAAAACTATCAGAAAGTGACAGAAATAAATTTTGTTACTGTGATGAAGTTATTTTGATTATCTTTACATTTTTTTTATTTTTCAAATAGTCTGCAGAGTGTAGGTACCATGATCTGACTGTGCCTTGCCACCACAACCATTCTGAGGAGGTAACTTTGGCCCCAGCTGGTCCAGCATTCCCAGGGGTGGGAGACTTGAAGCACCTTCTGACCACACACTGGAACACAGGTGGGGTCAGGAACTTATGGCTTAGTTCCATCTTCCCACCTCCAGGAAGAAATAAATCCCGTCTCTTCTACTCATCTTCCAGTTTTAGGGAAGAAAGTCCCACCTGTCTTATAATTCATGATTTTATAGTACAAAGCAGTGTTTTAAAAAAAATAACTCTTATAAAATGCTCATCTTTTAAAAAGCAGCCTCCAAATAAAAAAAACTATGGATAAAGCCTTGCAGGCCAATTCCAAGACCATAAATCAACTATAGAGGAAGATCATGCCTCCCCTTCCCCCCTAAAATGTAATTAATTAGTTAAGGATGTTTACTGATGACTTAAAAACGAACAAAAAATATAAACTAACCCAAAACCCACAGCCAAACAAAAAGAAAACAGTACTTGAAAGGATGGTGTGAAATGTGCTCTGTCTGCTGTGTTCCCCTGGTCAGCAAAGGGTCTTCAATTAAAACATTTCCCTTCAGTAATGACTGACCTGCATTCATTAAACAGGTACAAAATGGAATGAAGATGATGTTTCAAGTTATTAAGCTGTTTTAACCGTCCTGTAAGTGTGAATTCTAGAAGTCTTTTATTTAAAAAATAGCTCTTCACAGATTCTTCTGGTATCCTGGGGGGATGTGACACTGTGGCCTTCTGTTCTGGAGTCTGTGAAAATTTCATAATCATTCCCTCCCTGGAAGCAGAAGAGGATTTAATTTTGTTTAACATATAATCCCACACAAGGGACACACAAAGGAAGACATGGAAAGAAGGGTCTTCTTCCAAGGGCCTGCAGTGACAGGACACCTGACAAGGCTCAGGGAACACCAGCAGTGCCACCTGCATGAGATCCCTGAAAGCCACAGGGAGCACTGCAGGAAGCAGTTCCCAGGTTTCTGTTTGCCACTCTCCTTTCCTGGGGTCAGCAGCAGCTCCTGGTACTTCAGCACTCTGAAAATGCTGCACTGCCACTTACAGGGTTTAACATGAACTGTCCCTCAACTCCCTGCCAGAGGGACAGGTGATTACTTTTGCAGCTGCTGTCAAGGGGGAAAAAACCCTTTAACTTAATTGTCTTTTTCTTATAAAACTTCACCTTTTCAAGTTTATAAATCTGTAAAGTTCTTTGAAACTTTGGAGTTTTATAACTCTAAGTTCTTATAAAACTAAGCCTTTTCTTGTAAAACTTAGCCTGACCCTGACAGACAGCTTTAATTTCATCCAAGTCCTTGTGCTTGCCATTGCCCTCACAGGCTCTTGTCAGGTCTCTGCTGAGGAGTTTTTAAAGCCTCTGAATTGCCCTGCTGAGCCCAGTGATGGGGGACAGGGACTATGTTCAGTTCCCCAGTGTGGAGACAGTGGTGAGCAAAGGAACAGCATTAAATTAAATGGGAAATAAATATGTCTAATAAACACCAGCCAACAGGAAGCATTAATCTACAGTAACCATGCAGGATAATCAGTCATGTCATGTCAGCTAGGTTTTTAACAGAATTACAGAAGTTCCATTTACAAACAATTTCTATTAAGTCTGTCAAGAACCTTGTGTTCACTTCAGGAAACAGAAGGAAAACCTCCCAGCTCTGCCCCAGCAGCACAGCCAGTTAAACATGGCCATGTGTTTGTACCCTGACTTCAGCTCTTGTCAGGAATAATGTTAGAACTTACAGTCCTTGTGCTTTAAAACAGCTCTGAAGTTAATATAACAAACTACCATACTCACTGGCATAGTCTTGTCTCCGAAGAAATGAATAGTCTGGTATCCATCATTGGCAACAATTCCTAAGCAGTACCTCTTGTCCCAGCCTTCAGGGAACACATCGATGCTTATCTGCCCTCCTAGGATAGAGATGAACCAAGCAGACTGGTTTGATTGGAACAACACATTTCTGAGGGGAGAGGAAGGGAAGAAATCCTAAACTGGGTAAGATTTTAGGTAGAGGGAGCTTTGCAGAAGCCACAGAAATATTATGAGACCCTGGAGTTAAGTCTTGTAAGTACACAAGGTGTTTTATAGGGTATCAGTTATTACAGTTGTGATTTAAAGATGATTATTTTTCCATTAAACAAATATGAACATCTTAGCATGTTCCCAAAAAGTGAATCTTGAAAAAAATAGATTTAATGTCTTTAACTTTAGAAAGAAAGGACACAAATGAAAGCAGTCATAGGGTCTATGTACAGCCATAAAGTCTTAGGTAAAAGACTTTCTTTCTAAGGCTTTCAGAATAGAAAGAGGAGGAAATCAGCCTTTTTAATACACTCTAACAGGACAAGAACTGTTCAGTTCTGAATTCTGGGACTTCCCCAATACCTAAAAGCATGATCCCCAGCTGAAGCAGGTGTCCTAAAGGTATTTACAACATGCTTCAAGAGAGCTGCATTTCAGTTCATTTGGCCCTTAGTGCTCAGTACCACAGCACTGATGCCAACCATACTTTCTGAAAAATAACAAAGGGCAGGAGTGTGGTAATAGGGAAGAAGGGAAAAAAGAAGAAATGCATGGAATATTAATTCTCCCTCTATTATAATTTTTCTCTTTAAGATTGCTTAAAGCACTTGCTTTTGGATTCTTTCCTTCCTCCCACACAGTGCAGTGAGAGCTGAAGAACCAAGGGCAACTGAACAGCACTGATGGAATAGTTCTGATCAAAACTGATTCACAGAAACAACTCTGACTAAATAGAAGCATATAATATGTTTCAAAATGAGCAGAATCAGTCATACAACTGACATTAAAGGACAATGAACTGATGACAAGCAATGAAGTTCTCTTTGTTGATGGATCTCAATTAAAATGTCCCAATGAAAGCCTAAGAGGAAAAAGAGGCTCAGTCTTGCCTGCAACCACCCCCAGAGAGAACTGTCACACAAATCTGATGGGATATGTTACAGCCACAAGACAATATGACTTTAATGAAATTTAAATTAATTGATGTTTTAAATTACATTCTTTTCATGTATTACCTATAGAAAATGTGAGGCCTTTGCCTGCAAATTCTCTTCGTAAATCAGCCACAAATTTCTCTCTTATATGCTCTTTCTGTTAAGGAAAAACAAAACAAAACCACACATCAGTTACATGCTGTGTTAATTCATCAATGAAAAGATAACCCCCAAAAACATCTCAAAAATATCCAGAGGTTCGAGTACCAGGACTGTGATACAGCCAAATATTATTACTGGCAGCATGCTGAGAATCTGCTACCAACTTGTGAAAAACCCAAAAAACAAAAGAGCAAAATTCACATACTTGCTATGATATTTGCTTTTTCATCTGAAAATCTTAGAACACTACAGAAATGTGCTTCAACTCCCAGAAAAATTCAGTCTTACACATGGGAAGACTGAGGCATAGGAAGAGTCTAAAAAACTGATACTACTCTTCTGAGGCTGTATAATCCAAAAAGGGTTTTTTCAGAATGTTTAGATATCTTAGATATCCTTCAGCATCCATTAACTGAGTCACAGATAAAGTCTGCTTTTGAGGAATTAGGTTTCAGTTTTTTATTGGCTCTGAAACAGTTGTTGTGGTGTAGCAGGAAACAGAACTCTGGTGGCTGAGATTCATTTCAGCCTTGCACATTTAACAAAGGAGGATATGTGGTAAATAGTTGACCTCAGCTGTTAAAATTCTGCCTTAAAAGGCTTTGCAGAGGACAAGTAAAGGAATAGTTTTATTGACTTGAATGGATACAGGCTGGTACACTAAAGAACTCACCAAGGAATGGTTTTATCTAGGACAGGATTTTTACCCTGTGTATAGAGGTTGGATGTTCAGTACTCTGGATATTGGATTAAAAGAAACATGAACCAAACCCACCCCTTCTGCAAGTAACCATTAACCATTCCAACAAAAGAACTATTGCCTATTTATTGAGGTCTGAATGAAGAAGTTTGTTACATGGATTACAATGAAAAAAATTGCAGACAGTATAGAAGTTTTTAAAAAATCATAACCTGGCTGTAACTGCCTCCTCCAGGAGAGCTGGGTATTTTTCAAGAGCTGTAACTCACTTTATCGAGTTCACAGAACTCAAGTCGTTCTTCCTGGCTGCAGCTCCTTCCAATGGGGGACACATTTAACATCCCGTTCCGGAACTCAATGAAAGTGCCTCTGGAAAAGGATTGATTAACAAGACAGAAAACAAATGAAAAAATTGATCAAAACACTAAATATCATAATGAACTTCCTTTTAATTCCGAAGACAACGGGAATCAGCTGCCTCCTTCAGCCTCTCATTGTATGCTCTGGCACCAAGGAGTATTTCTGACTTTTATTTCAGTCTGGCAATCTCAGCATCCTTTCCAACTTTTAAAGTACAACTTGGTTTTGGAACTGTGACTGCAGCATCCCATCAGCCCAATCCTCAGAGCCAGACAGGCCAGGGTGTCTGTTTTGGGGTAAAGCTGCAAAACTCACATCAATGTGGGCAGTGTCCTGCCCTGCCTCACATGGTGCATTTTAGTGCCTGGAGCAGCTGCACCTCACGTGTCACACAGAGCTGCTCTTGCTGCACACCTCTCATCCCTGGAAAACATTATGCTGCTGAATTCCAAACACATCAAGGAAACACTCCTACTTCAAGACTGAGTCTCCTTCCCTCTTAAATATAGATACTGATTCAGTCTTTCAAATCCTGTGCTCCAGCTGGGAGCTTGTCTTTGTGTGCATGGATTGAGCTGTTTCA
Organism: Pachyramphus minor; assembly: GCA_013397135.1. Classification (NCBI taxonomy): domain Eukaryota; kingdom Metazoa; phylum Chordata; class Aves; order Passeriformes; family Tyrannidae; genus Pachyramphus; species Pachyramphus minor. The sequence goes on from VYXB01006448.1 coordinate 377,330, forward strand.
CATACACGGTGCTCCCCAAACCACAAATTACTCTTTTTTATTTTTGCTGAGCAACCTGAGTTAAGCTGAGTTAAGTCGAACATCCTGATGTCCAACGAGCTTACACAGAGAACATCTGCCATGTGAGATGTGTGTGTGCACATACCTCTTCTTTGGCAGTTTAATCTTTGCAATGTAACTCAGGCAGTAGTTGATTATATCCTGAAGAATGTCCTCGCCCAGGTGACCCTGAATGCTCTAACAAAATAAACACCATTCAACCAAGGGTCCAGAATTTGAGATTCTAAAAGCAAGTCACATGGAAAACACAGACATTGGATAATCAGGCATGGTTAATACCACAGAGGAACAAACATGCCTTCAGTCAGTAACTCTCAGCTGATGCACACACAGTATTAACTGAAGGCTCTTATTGTAATTTTTGTTTACTATTTTTTAACCATAACACCAAACTGTCCTTTAATATGCTCCCTACTTGCATCAAGCTTAGAAGGAAACTGTGGGCCAGAGGCAGCAGCCCTAAACAAAAACTGCAGTTAATATCTGCTGTAGCCAAGCATGAAGAAATGGGAGCTTGTTCCTGCAGTAAACTGGAACCACTGCTTGAGGCAGCAATTTCAGCCAGGATCTCTTTTTAAATGTTTACTCTCCATTACTTATGTTGAACATTACAGGCCAAATGAATGATCCATTAACAAGGGTAAACATGAAAACAGCAGGAATTTTGGCCTTTGTTAGAAGGGTGATTACAGAGGACTGCACTGTAGCAACAAAGCAAAGTCTTTAGAAAATCTGTAGAAAATTTCTCTTTCCCACTGCTGGAAATTCCACACTTACCTGCTTGCTCAGGAATTTCCCATCCTTGTATGCTACAAGACCGTTTTCTGGAAACACGTAGTCAAATTTTTCAACCACTGCAACCAAACAGAAAGCCACGTCCTTTTTTCCCCCCATGTATGTTTAATGCAGTTTATCTTACATGTTAAACAGGTTAAAATACAGCAAACATTAGATCCTGAAGCATGAAAGATTCAGCAACATAACATTAAGCACAGGATCAAAGCCACTCCCGTTTTTCGCTAAGATTAATGCACACCTCAAATCACAAGAAGTCATTCAGTTATGTTACCCATGTTCTTGCTCAAAGGCTCTTCCTCTCCTTGAAAACATGTCTCTTGGCATTAAGTTTAAGGAAGTGACTGAACACCTCAAATATTGCAAACCTGGCACACAGCCTGGCAAGAGAGCAAGTCAAATGTTTTGACTCTTTTATGTTTGCTTCCTCAGTGTTACAAATCTTCAGTAGATGTCTGGCAGTTGTGAGACTCTTAATAGAACACAAAATTATACGGCTTAGTGGAGACCACTTGGAAGCCAAACAAATTCTGAGTTATCAGAGCATGACAAAAGGCTGTCAGTGGCATCAATTAAGTGAAGACCACTAAGACACAGAAAAGGAAGTGCCTCTTTTAGGACTAGGGTGAGAGCCCATCACTGCACCATAACCCTCGTAACAAAAGGGGTTTGTTATGCAGGTTATGGTGCAGTGAACAGTCAGACCCTCCCGGGATGTGCTTCCAGCTGAGCAGCCACACGTGTGTGTCACACACACAATTCCACTGTAAAGCAGCAACGGGAAAAAGCCCTCCCAAGGTTCTGCCAGGAGTTCACCATTAGTAACAATCCCTTAATACGGTACCGAGATACACGTGAAATGAAACAGGCTTCAGTTTCTAAGTGCCAGGAAACAGCTCTTCATAGAGTGAGTGCAACACGACATCACCAGGAAAAGCAGGGGAGGAGGGGAACGAACAGAGTTTAACCCGCATTTAACCTTCCTGACTTCCCCGTGGGTAGCTCGGGATTGCATCAGCGGGTCCTTACCGTCCTCGCCCAGCTGCTCGCGGATCTTGGCGAAGTCGGAGCCTCCCACCACCCCAACCTTGACCTTCTGCCGCAGCCGCTGCAGGAACGCCGCCATCTCCGGGGAGATCCTCTGCGCCCAAACACACCCGTCAGCCCTCCCTGCGTGTGACACGAGCCCCGCAGCGCTACTCCGCAACAACTACCTCAAACCAGCAGCACCGGCTTAAAAAAATTGGGGAGGGGTACTTCTGTTTTCCCCCTTAAGGGGCGCGGCAGGTTCGCCCACCCAGCCCGCGGTGTGCGATGCCCCGCTGCCCGAGGGCTCGCACGCTGTGCGACACCCCCCGCTCCCCCAGTGCCCGGAGCCCCGCGGTGACAGCCCAGAGCCCCCCGCAGCCCCATCCCGCACTCGCCTGGCGCGGGGCCGTGAGGGTCCCGTCCACGTCGAACAGACAGAGCGCTGCGGGCGGCGGGGCCATGGCGGGGCCGGGGCCGCCCCTCCCTCCCGGCGGGCCCCGCGCGCGCTGNCTCCCTTTTCCCTCCCGACGCGTCCCTGCATAGGCGCTGGCGCTCGCGCGTGTGTTACATCGCGGCGCAGGCAGCGCCAGGTTCCCTTCCTTCCTGTTATCCTGCACGTCCCCAGTCTCTGGTCTCTCTTTCTCCAGGCCCTCTCTCGGTGTAGAGAGCTCTCCCCTTTAGCCTGCCTAGTCCCCCTTTCCCCCCTCGTTTCCCTGAAATTGCTGTTTTAAGTGGTTATTTAGCAAATCGCCCATGTCGCCAGCCGGCTGCCCGCGTTCTCCTGCCCTCTTTGCTTTGAAGCGGCCTGTAGTGCCTTGGTGTGGCTCGAACAGCAAAACCAAACAGCGAGAGAGGCATGAGAGAGGGATGCCGTGGGGTCCGTGAGCTAACTGGTTATCTCAGTTAACTGTGTTATCCAAAGTGTTTTCCTGTGCACAGAGGGATGTAAGCACGAACACCCGTTTGCTGACAGAACACTGGTCTGAGGTTACTCTGAGCAGGGGCTTGTGCTTTGCTGTCTGTAGGTGCCTGAGGGACCGACTAAGCTCACTGTGGTTCAGTTATAAAGAGAGCTCAAATGATGACCTGTGGGAACCTTTCTTTACAGGCTCGGCTCTGCACAGTCAGGACTAAAGTCTGCATGGCACCAGGTTTTGGGAGATGGCTACAGAAGGAGCTCTGGACAAGGTCATGGAGAAAGGGAGATGCTCACCTGCCCTGGACTTTTGGCACATGGGCGTGTTTGCAGCCACAAAACCAGCAAGCCAGTGGTGTTAACAATTACCTCAGGAGACAGCGACAGTCTATGTGTCTGCCCCATTTGGCCACTGCTGCTGTGGTCCAGCAGAAGGCTGTGGATGGGAGGACAGAAGAGTTCAAACTGGTCTACAGGTTTCCAGGGATAAAGTACTGCAGGGTCCTGTCCAGACTGAAGCTGTTGCAGACTGCCACCACCATGGTCATGCTGCCTCCCATCTGGTACCTCTACCTGCAGAACCAGGTGTCTCAGAATATCCTCCTATACACAACTGGCCTTGCAGTCTTTGCTGGTGCAATGTTGTATAGTATGAGTTACTTTTTCAGAAGAATTATTGGATTCATCTACTTGAGTGAAAGTGGCCAAACTGTCAGAGTGGCCCACTTGACATTCTGGGGAAGACGGAATGACATTTACTGTCCCATAGAGACAGTGGTGACTTTGGATGAAGTTGGAGACAGCAAGGGAGAGCTGCTTCTCCAGTTCAAACGGTATAACAGCCCAGAGACTTTGTATTTTACGGTTAAGTATGGACAGATTGTAGACAGAGAGAAGTTTACTCAAATATTTGGAGAACTTGTGTGATACAGCAGCTCATTTCCACTGATTTTCTGTGTTGCATGTTCATTGTGTTTATAGTTCCATGAGGTTTAATTAGCCTACCAAACTGACACCCCTGTCCTTTTCCTATGCAAAGCCTGCTGTAAGTGCACCCAGCATAGAAAGCCACAGTGGTAAAGAATAATCCACTGGATTAAATGTCTTTGCAGCTTGGTTATGGTGTGAGGAGTGTCTGTTCCATGTTGGAGTCAGTGATGTTCATGTTGTGCTGTCACAGCAGCTCCAAGTCTGAACTGTCCTCCTTGGAACATGTGCTGGGAGGCTGCATTAGTGGTGCTGACCCAGCTGTCTCAGCTGGCCCCTTCAGCTGTGAAACAGGAAAAACTCTTTAAGTGAAATGCAGGAGCTGCCAGAGCACACTCACTCCAAATTAGTGCTTCTTTTAGCCAATTCCACGTTGTTTGGGAAGCCTCTGGAAATTAAAACTGGTCTTGTATGTAGGTATGGTGAGTGATGGTGAATGTCAGACACAGACATGCTTATGTGTTTGTTAGTGAAGTTATGTGCTAGTGAAGCTGGGAAGGAGGTGTGTAATGCAGTGGAAGGTGGATGTGGTCTCCTGGCAAGATCCTGGAGGATGTGAATGTAACTGGACAAAAGAAGGGTGTGTGCTGCAAGAGGCACTGGCAGCTCAGCTGTGAGGGTAAGTTACAGGCTGGGTTGGCATTTCAGGAGCCCCTACAGAAATTGCTGCCCCATTTAATCATAGAATATTAAGGGGTTGGAATGGACCTTAAGCCTTGGACACTGCCAGGGTTGGGGCATTGCCAACCTCCCTGTTCCAGTGTCTCACCACCCTCACAGTACAGTATTTCTTCCCACTGGAATGGTAAAAGCAGCACCTGTATCCATGAAGGACAGTGGTCTTACTCCATGGTGTTAATATGACTCCTCCTTTTCCAAAACCTCAGTAGAAGGGAGGCATTTAAACCACAGAAAGAACCAAACCTATCACCTGTAACACATAACACATCTTTTGAATTGTCAGAAGCAAGTTAACCTATTACACCACTCTTCTAGCTGTTATTACCTCATTTGAAAATGGCAAATAAACTGACCCTCACCTCATCTGGAGTGTTCTTTTCCCTGTCTCTTCCTCCTCATGCAAATTGAAACCTCTGGCTCTTGGTGGATCAGCAGATGCATGTAAGTAAAATTGCCATTTAAGTGCACAGGCTAACCCTGAATTACCATTTATTCATGTTGAACTTTTCCTGATGGGGTGATTTTAAATTTTGGCTGATGTGGCACAGCAATATCAAAAGGAAAAGAAAAATGCAGCGGGCTGTATGCATACACTGTTTTTTGGAGGCTTATCTTCATCAGAATGTATTTAATATGCACTAGTGCTTCAGTTCAGGCATGTACTAGGTGTAAAATTAAAAGCCCCACAGAAGGTCAATTATAAATATTTTATTTAAGAATATTGATTACACGAGATGTCATTTGTTATGAATCTGTGTACAGTTAACTAGTTACACCATGAAGTGTTGTTAAGTATTTGTTTAAACATTTATTTGGCACTGTCCACAGTATGCTGTAAACAATATTAACTTTATATGCTTCAGCTGCAGTGCTTTCTATGTATTCTCTAACGATTTCATCAACATGTTGTACACAATTATACAGTTACTGAGTGTCAGTAAAAATTATAAAAACACCTAAAGTCGTCATAATAAAAGTGAAGATGTGGTAAGACTTCAAATTACTGGACCTTTGCTTCTGTAAAAGTACAAGACTTGCTAGAGACATTCACTAAAACTACTGCACTGATATGTTGAACAAACTAATTCCCAAAATGCTGTCAAATACAGTTCCTGGTTTGACTTTCCTTTTGCTGATAATACGCTTACAAGGACAGCGATGACAATGAGGTTTTGCTGAACACCAATTTACTGGTCCTTACCCCAGATTTCTACAACTTCAGTTCAAAAACCTGCTCAGGTTCTGCCCAGTGGTACCAGAATTCTGGTTTTACAGAAATCCCACTGGGTTTCAGCTGGCAGAAGTGAGTGTACTTGGGTTTCCCAACACCACTACTCTAAAATGGGAAAACCATGATTAACACTTCTCAAAGCAGGTAAGAAACCTTTCACATTTTGGTAGCTGTATTAAACATGTAAATCTTTGAACTGCTCTGTCTCTTATTATGTACTTAAAAATTGTGGTCAGGTCCTAAATAGGGCAATTGTAAAGTCCATTGTGGTCCCTGCTTTTTGGTGCACAACAGAAAGTTAAACTTAGTAAACAAAATCCAGATGCTTCCTCCAAGAAAAAGAAAAGAAAGGCACCAGATCTAGTTCAAGTCAGCCCTAAGCAAACAGTAAAGAGACATCCAAAACAATTCTCTGAAGAGAAACAAATTAATGAACTGTTGACACTTTTTTTTTTTTGATCCTGTGGCTTTTCTAGATCATCTCTGAAGTATCAATGACTTAGAATATACTATTAGAACAAAAATAGAATTACTTTGCATTATAAATGTGCAGTTAGGACTAGGCCTCTGCTGTAGTGGCTCCAGTGGCACCAGATAATGGCTAAGATTAAGCATTTCTGCTGTAATTTTACAAAATACCTCAAGTATTCATGTAGAACTTGTAAAAGATAAATTAATGGCTATAGTGTGTTCTGGGCAAATGGTAAAATAATCTGGAATCCTTCTAAATTGCTGGCAGAAGTGGAAGTAATGTGCTTTGCATGGTTTCTAAGCTCTGTCAAATTACATACTTCAGGGTAAAGTCTTCTCTGTACAAGACTTGTAAGAGAAGTCACAAGTTTTAAAACTCATCCATGATGAGGAGAACAGGACAAGTGCTTCAGTGCCACTTGCAGCAGGTGTGGCTGAGGGCACCGGTGCCATGGAGCAGCAGGCTGGGCACAGGGGGTGCCCTGGCCCACCTTGTGGGGCAGATGTCTGTACTCAAGGGAAAAAAGCTGGAAATCACTCTGTAAAACACTGTGCTTGGCAGTGGTGGAAAGCAGAGCTTTCCCTGAAATGCCGATTTTATTCCAGCTGCCATTAGAGAATGGCTCATCCCACATGGCAGGCACGTGGCTCCTGAGCGAGCCCGCTCTTGGTGCTGTTACTGGACGCAAATCTATCGGGATCACCTGTGAAAACGGGTCCTGTTCAGACAATGGATAGTCAGGGCCATGGCTGGAGAGAGGAGTCTGCAGTTAGCATGGCCCAGGCCAGAAGAGGGAGGCCCACAGGTTGTAGGGGATGCACAGTGAGGGGCAGCTGCGTGTACCTGCTGGTGACCAGTGCCAACGCTCTGCCTGGGAGAGCTGCATGGAGCAGCTTGCCTTGGGCAGGATCACACACAGAACACAAACCTCAGTTTATGACTTTACACTTATCTTGTAAGTAGAGAAGACATGAATTAATGCAAACTAATTTCATAATCAGCTGTTCAGTGTGAGGGAACTGCTTTTTACTTGAAGTTTGCTAAGATGTCACTGAAAATGTTCAGGAAGAGGTGCGCGTGGTGATCCTTGAAGATCAGTGTGGGACGGAAACGAATGGATCTGTCTCCACAGCCTCCCAGAACAACACCTGAAACAGGAACAGAATAAGTCCTTTAGTCATTTCCACCTTTGCCAAGTGTCCACAAAATGCAGGTCTGTTGACTGAGGTTCACCTCAATGTGGGGGGCCAACAGAAGCTCCCCAAATCCCTGCAAACCACACCATGATACAGCTTGAGGCCAGTGGTGTGAAGGACATGAAACTTCACAGAAACTTAGAAGAACACTGTGGGTGCCTGTAGGTGTTGTATAAAACACTTGGAGTATGGGGACTAATTCCAACAGCAGTGCAAAGACTCCACCCAGTGCAGAGCTCAACTCTGCTGGTTAAGTATCTTGGTGCCGCAAGAAGACACAAGAGGTTTCTTCGCAATTTTGTTTTTAAACTACTTCATTTTTAATTACAAAAAAATTAAAATATCTCATGCCAGCAAACCTCTTCCCTCCTGGACTGATCTGAAGCCTCTGAAAACACAAGTATTTCCAAAAAACTCTATTTAGAGTTTTGTTTACAATTTTCCTTCTCTCCTCTAATATACTGTAGTAGACATACACCACCTGAAAAAGGATTACCTATGCTACTGTTTGTCACGTGAAGCTCATCCACACACACAAACTTCCTTACCTTTGTTTCTGGCTATTGTAATTAACTTGTTCCTAGTTGCATCATTTGGAGTGTCAAACGAACAGAATGTTCCTCTTCCTCTCACTCTGCTGATGAGATGGGGGTAACGAGCCTGCAAAGAGAGGAGAGACATGACAGTGGCAGGTGCTGGAACAGAGGGCACCTGGTGGCACTCAGCTCTGCCAGGTGGAAACCCTGCTGCCTCCTGGTTCTGCTGGAGTGGAGCGAGTGCAGGGGCTGGACTGCTCACCCAGCAGAGACTGTGTTTGGGATTTTCCTGTGCACAGTGCCTTTTGGGAGGAGAGCACCTCCAAGCCTACCCTTGGACTTTCCTTCTGACTTTCCTTCTCATTTATTGCACCACAGTAGAAGCTGTGAGGAATTTAGTCAAGAGAGGGAAAGCTACAATTTTCTTCTTTAAACAGTCCAGCAGAATTAGAACAAAACATGAAACCACCTTCCTTTAAAAAGAACTTTGGGATGATGAAATACAGGTGCTTGTGGTAACAAAACCTTCTTAAAAAACTGATTTAACTAGCTACAGTTCACGCACTCAGATATTTTGGGGGTCACCCTCTATTTTGGATTAAGCTGTATAAACCCAACATTCTTAAGTCAGTAAAAGAAAGTTTACTTCAAAAGGGGCACAGTTATTCAACTTGCACTGAAGTACCTAAACCAGCAAGTTGTGATTATGGTTTAGTCCCCCAGCTGAAGTTCCTCAGTCCAAGTGATGATGATCCAACTGGATGAGGTCAGATCCTGCCCCATCAGCCAATTTATTTTTCTTATTTACAATCCTCCCAGATGTTTACCTGCAAATCCAGCAGCCCAGTCAGTAGGGCTTTCCCGGCGTGGGTTGCATTGTTTAGAAGGTCTTCTGTTTTAATAACCTTGATGACTTCAGCAAGCATAAGGTTCTTGGATGGATCTCCAAGCCAGGTATTGAAAATCCGGTAGGGCTTGGGAAAGGGTGGAAAAAGAGTTGTGGAACATGTTAACAGGCAAATCACTATAATAAAGAAAAGCAAGGCATCACACTGGCAGTGCAGACATCTGGTGTATGAAAAAGCATGCACTAATCTCACCAACCCCCCTTTTTTTGTTGTAAGAGCTAAACCCCTCTGCCCTGCTGAGCTGAAACACAGGGTGACTACTTCATGCTTCACGTTTAGTGTCTTGCTGCTCTGACATCTCACTGAAACACAGATACAGATGACATGGAAAATCAGCATCATCTATACAGGTTTTTACATCAAGCTTCAGGTTCTCCTCCTTAATTTTACTTTTTTTTTCATTTATTGCATCTAAAATGTCATTAATATGAAGAGGAAATCTTGCTGATAGAATCTACAATGCTGACATACAAGTTCTGAAGGTCCCAAGTTGCCCTGCAGGGAAAGGCGTCAGTTTGAGGTTGGGTTTTGTACTGAAGTTTAGTTCCATGAGGGTAAACCCTGTTCTCCTCTCCCCCTGCCAGCTTTATGACCTTGATGACTGACAACGACTGGAACACAAGTGAAGAACTGATGATGACAGCTGGTGTGTGAGCACACAGCAAGTATTTGTGAACAGCAGCTCTGTCCAGCTGAACCTGCACTGATGAAGGAAACCTTGTCCCTTCCACGGAGGTTACAGTCACTCCTCAGTGGGTCACCAACTAGCACAGAGTTTGTTTCATTGAAAATCTTACAGCATTTGGCCTGAACTCCTCTTTGTGGAAAAATCCTCCTGTCATCATCTTCTTACTGAATGTTACCACATCAGCTGGGTCATCCAGGCCCCAGTGTTCGTGTGCCCAGAATTTTCCTGTGCAGCCGCCTCCTGTCTGCACCTCGTCCACCAGGAAGGCACAGCCATGCTGTGGGGAGAGAGGGGAGGAGCAGGGAATGTTACCAAACAGAAACACCTCCCTTAGTGAACAGAGAAATACAAGCTAATGATGTGCAACATCCCTCCCTCCTCTCCCTTCACTGTTCCAATCTCCCCTCCTCAATCCCTCCACCAATGCCACTCACTGTGAGACAGATTTCACAATTAAAAATTCAGCTGTTTTTTCAGAAAGACACTAGAAACTTATTTTCTACCTAAACTCACAAAGTACGTGTTTTTATAGAGTCTTGAACACGTCCAGAGGGTATCTGAAAACATCTGGGAGGAGTACAGGTGGCATTTTCATATCCCCTGAGGGAAGCAGTGTCATTTCTAGGAGCTTTGTTTTAAATAAGAAGTTTCTGCCCCCATCTGAGTTGGTCATTTGTGGCACAAAGGCAACACCAGCTGTTCAGTCTGGGGGCCTGAAGAGCTGCCTTTTCAGAAAAGTCTGCTGAAGGAGCTACTCATGTGAGCTGGCAACATGAGGATTTCATGTGAAAGACTATTTTGTTAAAACTTTGGGACAGGGACATAAGTTATATCATGATATTGTAATTAAAAACAATTGGTAAGTACTTTTGGCAGCACCTCATTTCAGACAAGGCAACGCTTTCTATTTTACATTACTTACCACTCACCCTTGCCTGAGCAGCTGTTAGCAATGGTGGAGCCCCCATCCCTGGAGGGATTTAAAGGATGTGCAGATGTGGAACCTGGGACATGGTTTAGTGGTGAATTTGGCAGTGCTTGGTTAATAATTGGACTCATTGACCTCAGAGGTCTTTTCCAACCTAAATGATTCTATAATAATGGGAAAAGCTGCTTTTTCTCATGGCAGAACAGAATTTTCCAAATGTCACCTATGCTCTTCTCTATAAGCAACCAGATGTTTTGAGGTTAAAAAAAAAGCATGGAGTAGGTCTTCCTGAGGGCCATCACTTCTAAACAGGTAACTTCACAATCCAAGTATCAAGACATCTGTCCTTTTCATTGTTTTATTGGAACATCAGCACTACAGTTGGACTCGAGTTTCAGCTTTTTTTGCAGTTAAAAAAAAGGCTGTAAAAAAAATTTACCCTTTTCCAAACCCTCCTCTTCAGAAATGGAACCTTCTCAACAAACTGGCATTATCATTTAAAGAACACTACTGCAAAATTCATAGTTAATTAATCAAAGTAATTTCTCTTTCAACTCGAAATTAAAAGGTAATTTATTGGACTAAGGAAACCATTAGATGTGCATCAAATGGAAGAGACCAGGAGTTGCTTGTATCTGACTACAAGTACAAGTAATTCATGACTGTTCCCAGGGAGGCCTGTGAAGGTCTGAAAGTCCCTGGGGCAGGGGGAAGGCCTCTAGAGGCACCCACAAGGATTTGCACATTTAGCTACCGCTGAATGACCAGTGAAATGTTTTATTACCTTTCTGGCAATATCTCGTAGCTTCCTGAAGAAGTCATCTGAAGCATGATTGTCCCCACCCTCCGACTGTATTGGTTCTACAATGATTCCAGCCACAATCTTCTTCTTTTTCCTGTACTTTACAATCAGGTCTTCCACCTGTGAACCACACATTTATGATACATCCTCTTTCCAGGACATTCAGATTTTGCCTCCCAGCAAGATTCAACCTCAGCAACAGAGCTTCAGCTTTTCCAAGACATTCCTGGCTCTAAAGGTGTCAGGAGACACAAGCAACTAACAAGTAGTTCCTCCAGGATTTAACACCCTCTTGTTCCTGAATAACACTTAAGTTTAAATCACGTCCTAAACACACTGTAACTAGTTGCACATTTATCTACATGTGCCAGGTTCAGCTGGCAGTGTGGTGGGCAGCTGTGCCACTGCTGTTGTTCCACCTGAGCAATAGGGAAGGAGACAGATTTTCCATCAGAAACCAAAACTCCGCTAATGTATTACAGAAGGTCATCTGGAAAATTTACTTTCTCCAGTCACCCACTTCAGATACATTAAAATTAATCGGATGAAATAGTGCAGAAATCCTGTTGCTGATAAGGGAATTAGAGGGAATTCTCATTAACCTTGTAGTGCCAGTTGCTGCATTTAGTGGTGTATTTGTACTTGAAATACCCCTCAGAGCTTTCAGGGCCCACAGACTATGCAAGCTGTGAGAAGAAATGGTTTCCAAAGGGGGCCAGTAAGCCAAGCCACAGAATTGCTAAGAGAGTATTCGGCCTTTGGTTATTTTTTTGTGGGTTTTTTTCTTTATTTGTTTCGGGTTTTTTGTAGTTCCTTTTGTTTGTTTTTTGTTTGGTTTGGTTTTTGTTTTGTTTTAAAGCCATCATGGAGCAACCCCAGGGAAGCTATTTGCTATGCTTTCCATTTTTCTGGACTGAGGCAGGTTTGGATAAGTGGATAAGGGGTCTCTTGGATCCCTGCCCAGCCCTCCCTGCACCAGCTGTGACTCTCCATGCTCTGCACCAGTTCAGTTCCTTGCTCCCCACTGCCATCTCTCAAGACTGAGCCCATGGAAGCAGCAGATTCTGGATCTCAACAGGGAATCCTGTGGTTCTGGTACCTGGAGATGGTTCTCCTCCCTTAAACTCTGTTCTGCCCAGCTTTCCCTTCTCCCAGGCTGGGGAAGGCACTGTATCCCTGCCACTCACTCCCTGCAGCCAGAGGGAGGATCAGAACTTCACAGCAGAACTTGCCAGGGAAAAGCTGAGAAGCCTGAAATCCTGTTAGAGGTTCTCTTTGCAGAGAGGGTTATCCATGCTGTGTTATCCCTTAGTCCATGGCCCCTTGGCAAGGCCTGGCAGACAAGTTCACTGGGATACAAGGAACTTGTCCTGCATGTGGAATTTCACTGGGGTGTCACTCATGTAGCCCCAGCAGAGCTGGCTGCTCTCCTGCCAAGCAGGACAAACTGACTGTAAACAACACTGAATGTGCTTTAATCACAGGCTGTTCCAATCCCTGAAAACATTCCTTTAGTGAAAGGCACTAATCCTACCAACACTATTCATTATTTCAAATCAAAAACAACAGAGAGCTGCCAGTGATTTTTTTACCTCCTCTAAACAACGGGCTTCTTCCTGTTGATTCTCTTTCACAAAATCTTCCAGGGGATACTTTAGCCTTGGAAAGGGAGCAATAGGCCAGTCCAGTGAGGGAATGTCCAGTTTGTGAATTGCTTTAGAGTGAGTTGTAGCTAAGCAACCTAAACCCAGAGAAGCAAAAATTAAAACAATATCTGTCTAAGAACAACAAAAGAAAAAAGTACCAAGAGGTGAAAAATTGCCTGACACCACAATAGCAGAATTACCTTAGTTGCTCTTTTTGCTTTATTTTCTGAAACACTAGGCAATTGGATTTAGTCAGGTCTAAGTGGATTGCTCCAGCTTTTAAGCATTAGTTTCCCATGCACTGTTCCAGAAGAACAGGGGAACCTCTGTCAGTCTGAACAGGTTGCTCAGATGAGCTGGGTTTCACCTGCTCACAAAGCTCACAGGTACAGCATTCCCAGGTCACATGCTTAGAAGAGGGATTGAGCTGATATAAAATGGTAAAAATGAGTGACATCATGTTTGTATATTGTGGTGATTTTTCCCCAGGAGTTAGATTTTCATGAGTAGAGACAGGAAGCTCTTGATTCTGAATGATGAGACCTTCTGAAAATAATTAAAAAAAATATAAAACTGTCACTCTAATATTCTGTTTCAGTACTGGTGGGGCTTCCAGGGCAAACCTTAACAAACCTACAGCTTGTCCACCAGTACTATGTGTCTGAGGGAATCCCCCTTTTCCACAGGCACAGTGAGCTGAGGGTCAGTGCAGGGGCTGAGGAGGGACAAGGCACAGCTTACCCAGGGTCCTGCCGTGGAAGCCGCCCATGAAGGAGAGCATGGCGTAGTCAGGGCAGCCAGGGGGCTGCAAGGAGAGCACACAAGAGGGTCAGAGAGGGGCTCACACCCCCCCCAACACACTCCCAACACACCCCCAGGCCACAGCACCACGGGATGGCCAAGCCTGAGCTGCAGCCCCTCAGTGCACCCTGACCCAGCTCCTCCTCAGCCATCGGGTACAAATCATTACAAATACATTGGTCATCCCCTAAAAGATGCCTGACCTCCCAAACCCCCTCATTAATACTGATGAATCCTTGGAATTTTATCCCTGCACGTGGGAGCTCACACAAGGCTGAGCATCCAGCACACTCAGCCCTTTTTTGCACAAATCAGGAGCACGTGGATGTGCCTGGGGCTGTGGGAGCTCAGTGAGGAGAAGCTGAGGCTGCTCCATGCTGGACTCCCCCTGTGCACTCCTGATGGCTCACTGACAATTGTTGGGAGCAATTTGTATTTCACATTTCCTAAATTTACAAAACCCAAATTCCACCTCCACATACAGCAAAGCCAATTTTTGCTCCAAATTTTCCCTTGCAAGCCCAAGCCAATGGTACATCTGTAGGTGTGGTAAAGAACAAATGTTACCTGGTTAATCATGCAAGATTCTAGTTCTTCTTTTGTGACATTATTATGGCCCCTCTCCTTGTTCTGCAAAAAAACCCAAACAACCCAATGAGAGTTTTTCTGTAGTTAGTTGTAACCAATGCATTTATGGCTAAATCACAACTCAGTAGTCCTGGTATTCCAGATTGGAGCCAAGGAAGACACTGACTGTGGCTCTTACATACTGACTGCAATCTGCATTTTCTTTTTAATTTCTGAAGTTGTGTCAATACAAAGTGAAAGCTTAGAGGAACACTTTTTAATAAAGATTTTATACTAGATTGAATATAAGGAACATCATGAGCAAGACAACCTCCAATAGTTTTTTAATAACAGTTCTGATGATAAATACTCATTTTTACAGCGAAACCTACAAAAACATCTTAATATTTTACTCACTCTGTACCACATGAATATTGCTTTAAAGGCATTTTCATTGGAGCAGGATCCACAAGACATGGTCATTACCTGTGACAGGCCCTTGGGAGCCACCTGTCAAGCAAGAGAGAAAAATCACTCCAAATATTGAGCACAGGTATAGTGCAAAGTGATAATAATAGTGATTAGTCCTCAACATCATGAACTTCAGTGTAGTAGGAGACCAACCATGCTTAGGGTGAGGAAAGACAATTTTAACTGCAGTTGAGAGGGCTTGACTCAGCTTCAGTGCCAAGGATCTTCAAATTTAAATCAAGACAGAGAAGCCACTTATCCCACTCTCTCTTATGAAAGCACAGGGAATGGAGGTAAGTGAAAATGTGTCTTGTCATCAGTTCCTGAACCCAGAAAAAAAGAGGCTGCATCTGTGCAGGGCTGACATGCCACATTCTCACACTCAGTTGTCAAGCCAGGGAAAAAGGTTTGACCTCATTCCTCACAGATGGATGAACAGCTAATCTGTAATGTTCCCTTTTAAAATCCCTAACATCCCTTGATGTGCTCACGTCCCTGAACACAGGACATGGTAACTCATCACTGCTGTCTCAAACTTACTGATAGCAAAGACTCCTTCAGTTTTTCTGTAAAGTTCTCTGGAGGTAAAATCCCTAGGGCAGGTCTGTTGATAAAAGTGCTCTATAAAGACAAAGGAAGAGGAATTGTTAGGTTCTTCTATCACATGAAAAATATTTTGATATCAAAGCAGTGACAGTTCATTGTAATTACAAATACCTGGCAGAGATTTGTATCATGGCACACAGTTTTAAACCAGGGACTAATGCCTTAGAATATGTTTTTCTGTCTAATCCTTACTACTTTGTTCTTGCAGGACACCTTGGGAAAGGTGCATGCTAACTCATACTGACATTTCCTCTTCAATATTGCCATTTTAGTTGCTCAATCTCAATTTTTGCTGCACACAGGAAATATGCTTTAAACCTGTTATTACTTGCCTTCAGTTCAAGTAGCTAAATTCAATTAGGATAGGAGCATTTTCATCCTTACTGAGCTTCAAGACAGACCATTTTGGAACACTGTGGTTATAAAACATCCTCCAGATGCTACTGCAGTGGGATTTGGGGGAACAAGACAATGTTGGTCAAGAGACCACCTGAGGTCCTTCCAACCTCAGTGTCCTGTGAACTGGCCAACTCAGGATTCATATCTTTGGGAAAGGTAATTTTGGTATCAGTGAACAGCAGCTGGTGGGAAAGCTGAGCCTCCTGCCCACACAGGGGTTTCTAAGGAGCAGCTCTGGAAAAATCTCCTCAGTCTCCCCAGTTCACTAATGGAAATGAAAGTTACATTCATGCAATTAATTTCAATTAAGTGTCATGGATTAAAATCGATTCATCGCTGCTCTTTGTAGGTAATCTTATTTGATTCACACCGTGCTACTTTTTATTTTAAATTAAATTTGCTCAGAAAAGGACAAGCTCAATAAATTTGCCAACTGCAAAGCAACATTATTTGCTCTCCTTTTTATTTGTTGTTTTTCTTATTGAAGAAGGAGTCATTGATATTAAAGGCTCAGCTTTGATGACTTAAGTCTTAGTGGGTCTCCAGAGGGGACAGGCTGATTCCTCCACAACACTCATATTTTCAGTGCAGCTCAAACTTGCACATTTATTGGCATCCTTCAGTATAAGAACTTGTTTGTTCAGACGTGAACCACAGCAAGATGTGCAAGTGGTCACACTGTACCTGTAAGGGCATTTCATTAGGAGTCTTAGGGAAAACTAAGTATCACACAAGATGTAACAGTGTATGAGCCAGGACTTTGTTAATTTGTTACTTCCAAAACATTTTTTCAACAGACTCCAGCCTAAAAGAAAGCCCAAGCAAGGATGTTACTGAAAGATTAACACAAAGTTTCTGTTTAGTAGCTGTGAGAAATCTTACTTGATTTTTGTCTCAGTTTAGAAGTACATTTTCAAATGAAGTTAGAGATCCAAGACCATGAGTTTGTTGTGAATTTGATTTTGGGCTGTCACGGTCAATTGACAACATTTGCCATTAAGCAGAAAAGTGTGGTTTTTTTTCTTTTTTGTAGTTAATGAGATACTCAGAACTGAGAAAAACAAAACACTGACACCAAGCTGCTGTGGGCTCAAACAAACAGGTGCATATTCTGTTCTTTATAGATGGCTGTAAAGAGGGTACATGAAGCACTGCAGACAAACCAAACAAAGCCCTCCAGGAAAACATCAATCCCATGGCCAGCACTAACCACGGGCCCTCCCTCGCTGTGTATCACTCAGAGAAGTCCTTTCCTCACAAAGCTGGTGTGTTACCTGCAGTCAGCCCCAGCACACACTCTGTCTGCAGTGAGGTTGGCACAAGCTCTGCTCTTCACAGTCCCTGCTCTTGGCACTGCAAACCCGACATCCCAGGTGGAGCCTGCCAGAGATCCCCAGTGCAGCCAGGCACAGGCTCCCCGGCTCCCTGCCACCCTCTCCACTGAGCCAGTCGGGTCTCAGAAATCAGAATGGGCACCAAGGGCAGCTCTGGGGCTTGTGCATGGGAGAGAGGGGTCCTGGTTGTGCCACTGCAGACGAGCTGCCCTTACTGCAGGCTCAGAGCTGGCAGCCTCTTACCTGCTCTTCCCCAGTGGGCAAATCCCCAGCTGCCACCAGACAACAGGACTTTTGGGGTTTGGATTCTTTGTTAGTTTAGAGGGGGGGTTTATTTGTTTGTTCTGTTTGGTTTTTCAGATCTGACTTCACTGACTGCTGCATTATAATGAAGATATTATTCTTGGAAACCATTTTTGTGGTTAAGATTAGTATCTAGAAACATTAGTCCTTCTGAAATATCCAGATCTGCCTTTGATAACTCCAACATTTCCAGGCCTGGTGGTTTGGTTTTGTTGTTTGTTTTTTTGTTTTTTTTTTTTTTAAAACTTGAAGTATTTTAGTTCTCGGTAAGGCAGAATTTCTCATCCTTAAGAAATGAACACTCCAGAAAGCAAATCAGCTCAGGAAACTCAAATGTCTGCACTTCTTTGCCATGCTGGCTCAGGATTCACACTGCTGGAGTGTACTCCAGGAGATGGGGATCAGTCACTATCCCCACACTTCAAAAAGAAACTAAACTTCCCACAGCATTCCAGATGGAGGGCACAACATTCAAAATGCTATATTCTCTCTCAAAGTCTTGTGCTTGTTTTAGGTTCAAAAATCTTCACTCAGAACATTACTAAAATTTTTAATTGGAAACACTATGTTTGAACTATGGTTTAAAACTGGCTGCAAACATATCAGGTGCTTGGATCACCCAAATGTTTACTTCTTGTTAAGCTTCCCAGAGGTTTTGGTGTCTTCTTAAAACACCACCAAGCCCTTCTCATCTAGTGAGCAGTACAGTAAGCAGATCCTATCATACATTAAATTGAATCATTAGCATTCACTATCAGTTTGAGAAAAAATGAGAAAGCCCACAACAAGGAGGGAGAGGACTCCTGCAAGTACTTAATCTTTTAATTCACTTACCAGGTTCTGTGGCTGCTGTAAAAGCTTTATCAGAGAGGGATGGCTGTAACCTAATTAAAAAGAACAAAGAAAGCAAACAGTTATTTTTATCTGGTTTCAATAAACTAATGGCGAAGCATAACCTAGAGAATACCCTTAACTTAGTGTTTGACTGTTTCTGTGCAACTTGCATATTTTTTAACTACTAATAAGAGTTTCTTTTGAAGTAGAACAAGCCTCTTTTATTATTTTTATTATTCTTGGCACAACAGAGCTTTGGCCCCCTCCCCATGCTTTTTAACTGGTTGGACTTTTCCTCACTGTAAAATCAACTTTGAAACATATATTCCCCCCTTCATGCTTCTCTTCCATGCAGTTCCCACCTTTAACAGCTGACCATAAGAAACAAACAAGCACAAAATAATCCCCATTTTCCCGATTTCCCAAAGAAAGCTCCCTTAGGAATGGTCATTTCAGTGCATTCTAAAGCTCTAACAAACCACCAGCACGGGCTCTTTGTCCCCCAGGGTGCAGGACAGCCTGCCCAGCACAGCAGTGCAGCTCCCAGGGCTGCAGCGAGCATGTGTTGTGGCAGACCCAGCACACAGAAGCCCTGGAACTCCAGCAGGACTTTTACAATGGTTTGACAGCTCTCCTTGATATCTGTGGCTCTGGGATGTCACTTGTCACTGTTCTCCTCTGGAACATTCTCTGAGCACTCTCTGAGCAAGGCACTGCCCACCCGGGTTTGAGGTGTGCAGTCCTCACCATTATCCAGGTCTCCATGGATAAACACACTCACATCTACTTGCAGGCTCAGAGATACACATTCCACCCCTCCCATGCAGATGTTCTTGCATGATCATCTCCATCCTACCAGGAGGAAGAGGCTGCCTGCACAGACAGCCATACACTGAAACCTCATGGACTAATAAGCTCCTGGATCCCTAACCTGCCACATCCCATTAGTTATTCCAAGGCACCTGTCTGGAAATCTGTCCTTCTCAGTCACAGATTCACACATCTCTGCTGTGCATCATCAGAAAAAAACCTGTTTGATAAATTGCTGTCTCCTGCTAAAGAAGGAGATTCTGCACTTTTCACTTTCTCCCCTGACCAGCATTTTTTGTCCAAATTAAAGTTTGTCAAAGTAAGGAAAACAGGAAGGAAAAAGATGCAACGATTTGTCCTTTTTAGTCAGAAACTAAGACTGCTTCAGTTTTAACACAGCAAAGGTGCTTAATTTATACCCACTGACATTCTATGGGATAACTTGCTTGCTTACAGTTAAAACCAATTTATCTGATGTAAAAAAAAAAACCCAAACCAAACCTTCCAAGGAGCCCAGAAAATTTCATTTTAAGCCTGATTTTGAATGTATGAAATGCCAATGCCAGAGATTAACATTATATTTTAAATATCCTTGTAGAAACAGTTGGAAATCTCATCTTCCCTACTGCTCAAGAAGTCAGACTGCTCTAATTTTGATACCAAAGCTTATTGTGCCTCTGAATCCTCATTTCAGTGGAATGACAAGAGCCCTGATTACCCCATCTGAGCAATGGAGCATTAGGCTACTGCATTAGCAAATCAATTATAAATTCAGTTTTGTATATTTCAGCTGAAAACAAGGAATATCCAGATTGTTTTAGCAGCATGTCATGCTGCTAAATCTGTTAAAATTATTATGAAGATAATAAAAGCGGTTATTTGGGACACCAACAACTAAATCTGCATGGCATCTGCTGTCATGGGAAGAGTTGTTGGTTGGCTAGAGGGGATGGCACAGCTGAAAGCTGTGTCCCTGAGAGATGTAGCTGTGCCTACCACTGGGAACACCTTTGAGAGTAGGTCCAGCATTTCAGAAATCCCCAAACCTTACAGAAGTTTGTTATAAATAGCTGCCACTGCTTAGGAAGCCTGACCATCAACTCTGGTATTGCACATAGGAACATGTGATCCTGTTGCTGGTGTTGCAATATGTGGAGATCTTTGTATGTAACACAAACTCTGTTACTCATGACTTACCCTTTCTCACCCACACAGGATCTCTCTCCCGTTCACTTCAGGCTGAGTGGCCTGGAATTCCCCCCAATCCTCCCTATTCCACTTGTGCCTCCTCAAACAGAACCCACTGAAAGAAGGGAAAATCCTTAAAGTCCAACTGCAGATGCAGATACTGAACTGGTACCTCGGTTCACAGTCACAAACTAACACCAGGGAGAACTAAATGGTTGAATAACCATTATATAACTATGGTAGACAAGTCAAAAAGCTCTGGGCTGGGATGGCAAACGGGCAATAACTTGTTTCATTGCCATCACCAGCACAAGGCTTTTAAGCTTGATGAATCCACTCTCAGAAGTGACTGAGCTGGCTCTAAGAGAAGGGCACCTCCTCCATCACTCTTGCTGTGTCTGGATCAGTGTGACAGGAAGGTACATGTCCTCCAGGCTCATGAATGTGCCTGTCTGCAAAAGGAAAAAAGAAACCTAGAGGCTGCAAAAAAAAAAAAAAAAGAGATGGAGAGAGCCCAAAGAATCACTTGAACTGAGCAGCAGGCTGCTGTCAATAATATCAAACTGCATCTCTCTGCATTTCCCCAAACAAAACAGACCTTCCCAGCACTGAAAAGCACATTGTTTCATTTGCTGTTCCCAATGTTTGCTGGTAAACATGTCAATAGTATCCCCTCATGCATTTGGCTTCATGGGGTTTCTAACTCTATTAGATGGATTAGTTACAGGTTTAAAAGACTATGCTGTGCTACAACTCCCCAAAAAAGCATGGTAAAAAACTGTTTTAATTTTTGTTTTTCAGCAAGAAACAGCCCAGAGCATCTCTGCCTAGAGACTTCTTTTATACTTTAATTCTTATCTCTCCAGACAGGCACTTATTACCTCTCAACCTCTGCTGATAAATATATTCTAGAGCAGCAGATCATTATTAAATCTTGGGGAGTCCTGACACATTCATAAAAGGTTTTATTGGATTTACTTTCAGAGAGATAAGCACAGATGACTAGCAAGCACCTCGTGATCTTGGTTTGGTCTCCTGGTCCAGGCCCTACCTCTGTCACACCAAGAGGGATGTTATTAGCAACCAGGGGAGCTTCAGATAGTGTTGTCATTCAGTACAACTTAAACATATAAATTACTGCTGTGTGTTAGATTTAGGTCAGGCTTTAAGTATTAAATTTCCATTTACTCCTTGTTGCTACACATCACAGTACCACTATCTGAGAATATGTGTGAAGCACTTCAGGACTGAGCAACATGTCCCCTTGGACAAAACCCAACTTGTCCTCAAGAAGACATTGTCACACGTGAAGGAGGAACTGGATGGCTCAGCTGAGGGTCAGTTACAGGTATTGGAGTCTTGTATCTATGTCACCAGTTTCAGTCAACCACAGAAAGTAAACTGTAGAAGCCCCTGACCATTTCTGCCCATTAAGAAAGTATTTCCCCCCTAATACTTTAATATTTTATACACAAAGCTATATTAAAAGAGGTATGCTAGCACCATCAAGCACCAGAAGGTCAGAAAGCCTCAGTGCACTCTCAATACAACATTAATTTCATTCTTTTGGAGTAAGCACTGTCCTTTGACTAC
This sequence comes from Pachyramphus minor, assembly GCA_013397135.1. Lineage (NCBI taxonomy): Eukaryota > Metazoa > Chordata > Aves > Passeriformes > Tyrannidae > Pachyramphus > Pachyramphus minor. Next base: position 399,111 of record VYXB01006448.1, read on the forward strand.
ATGACTGAGCACTGGTTTCTCCAAATCAGCATTTCTTGTGTGAAGAACAGGAAGTCATGAACACTGAATGCATCTCCCTTCCTAGAAACTAAAATCCACTCCCACTGGCATACAAGCCTTGAGCTCCTCTCTCTCATCCCTATTTCCATGTGAGAAGTGACAAAGTCACCCCAGTGCAGCCTCTAAAAGATACAAAATAGCCAGAAGTTTTGTTGATGGAAATACGCTACCAGAGAGTTCTGGAATGATTGAATGTTTATTGAGTGTATGTGAGAGCAAAAACATTGTCTTCAAAGGAGACTGAGATAAGTGATCACCCATTGCAGTCACGAGGTCTTAGATGCCACAAATTTGGTACCAACCTGAACACCACTAAACCCTGTTTTCCAGGAAAGAAGGCCTGCAGGGATGACTTTGAGTCATCACAGTTTCTATACACAGCAAAACAATTTAAATTACCCAGAACTTCTCTTTTTGCTTCTGCAGAACTGTACCTTTAAGCAACTGAGAGGAACCATGGACGAGGAACAAGCAAACTGAACTGAACTGAACTCCTACTGAGACCTCTATTCCTTGCAGCTGGGGCTGAACATCTCTGCCTTGCTGCTGCTTGAAATGCTTCACAAAGACATCAGCTGACCTTCCCAAGCACTTGCCAAGCCCCGTGTCTGGTTCCTCAGCCCCACTGAGCCGACACCTTTGCTTTCACTCAGCACCACAGCTCAGTGTTGAGGCTTGTTTCATCCCACTGCAGTTCACACGGCCCACTCCTTTTTTTTTCCACTTATTTTCAGACAGGAATGTTAACTGGAGCATAAAATTTAGTTTTAAAATGTTTAAGTTATGCTTGTTAGTGTTTAAAACAGTAACATACCTTCACAGAACTGCAAAGTGCACAAATCCAAGCTAACAAAGACAAACTGAATTGTCAAACTTGCATATTTAAATTAAGATTAATACTAGAGTTTCTTCCAGGCATCACTGTGTACTGCAGGTGGGCTTTAAGCATTGAATTTGTAGTTTCTTCAGAAAGCAAAACATTTTGGTACAACTACTGTCTCCTACCTATTGGGATGGATGAAATCTGAGAGTAGAGATCCAGCATTCGATTGCCATCTACATCTACCAGGTAGTTCCCTCTGCTTTCTTCATAGTTGCAAAAGAAGTGCACAGCTTCTGCATTCTTCAGGGTGAAAACAAACAATTAGTGCTTTAAAAAGCAGCAGTGTGTAGGAAGGTGCAGCTAATGGTTATGCACCAAAATCTGGTAAAAATACCTAATGCTAGAATAAAAAGACACATTATATTCATTGCATGGCAATTGACTGTACAGCTGTTTTTATAAAGAGGGGCTGTTAAAAGGGCAAGTCTGTACTTTTTCTACAGAAATGAAGTACAGATTTTGAGGTAATGCTCTTCTTAGGAAGGCAAATGTACTTAGGCTAAAATACTTTTAAACTCAGGCTCAAATATACCTTGTTTTCACTGGCTACTTTGTAACAACTCAAAAGCTTTTCTTTAAATACATATGGTTTAACTACATATGTTGAAAGAAGCATCACTGATGCAAAAAAAAAGATTCTGCAGTACCCAAAACATCCTAAAAAAGATTTTACTCAAATGTGTAAATATGACACATAATGTACTCAGCGTGGAAACCCAGAGTTAGTGTTTCCCCTTCTATTTTGGTACAAACATACAAAGTATGTTCTGAAATCACAGTAGTAACACATCCCAAAACATAGAAAACTTGACAGATTACCTGAATGCCATTCAGCTTCTTCATTAATTCCTGTAGAAAAGCAAATGTCAAAGAGTTTCAGGTATGTAACTAGCAAATACTGAAGGACAACATGTTTATTTTTTATGACCCCATAAATCATATGCAAACCTTGCAGTCCTGTGTGCTTACCAGGCAACTCTACTTGCCACAGGAACTTTCATGGTGCATCTTGCAAATATTACAGTCAACACTATAAACTGTGGCATGCAGAGCTAAACGGGCTGCAAACACAGTTTAACTGTAAATCTCCAAAGAGGGAAAGCTGCCTCTTCTATATTGATCAACTGAACTGAGAAAACAAGAGAGAAATCAGAAAATAAGAGAAGCCAGAGCCACACAGAAGTGACACTGGCACATTGGTTGTAGAAAGACAGCTCCTTTCTATTAGAAACAACAAAAAAACCCCACAAAAACCAAAACCCCGCTACAGGCACAAATACTGACTCTGCCAGAGTAAAACAACACCCAGCAAATTGAAACTCTTGTTTCATTTCAAAACCAAAGCCTTATTTCACATCATAAAAAGCCAACTAAATTTCTATTTCAGCAGGAGCACAAGTGACCAAGCCTGATAGGGTGTTTCATCAAACTGATGCTCTTTTGCTTTCAGTTTCTCCATATGGGAAGTTGGCAGCTGAGATTCAGATCTGTCTCTCAGAGAGGGACGTTTCATTGATGAGCTTTTTATTCTCAGCCTCCTGATGAAAGTGGGCGTAGACTTATGAAATGATGTTTATTCATATCTGATTAAAGGTTTGAAATAAAATCTGTTTTCTAGGAAGTCAGACACAGCGAAATAAAAACCAACAAACCAAGTTACTACACTTTGGGAACTTACTCTAGATCGTGGTCCAGGAACTTCTGTCTTCATTAGAGGTCCATCATAATCAAAATCCACATCAATTTTAGCTGCAGCTTGACTGATATACCTGTGTCCTGTAAGAAATAATGGAAATCCAAGTACAGACCATATTTTCTGTGCTCTCCACTCAGAAGATACATCCACACCTTACCTGACTGAGAACACTTGACAGATGAGACAATTATATTGTGCTGTCTGAAGTGAACCAAATATCTCATTTTTGACAAGTGTTACAACAAAACTAAAACCAGTGAGGTGGCTTAAAAAAAAAAAAATAAAAAAAATCAAGGGAAATGACTACCAGTAATAACCAAAAAGCCTGATGGAGTCCACAGGAAAAATGCAGTATGGTGTTCTGCAGTAGCTCAAAGCACACTGGGAAAGACTTGTCTCACAAAGGTAAATGTTTGTGTCTCACATGAAAACTGCATCTTGCAGTGCAGCTCTGAAATCTGGGCCCAGATCAGTGACAATTTTCCTTCTGATCCTGCCTCTGACCTGGCTGTTCATCCACATGTGTAACTGAACAATCTTAATAAATCTGACACCTTAATGAAACCAAAAGGCAAAAATCTCCTGTGCTTCATCAAAACCAGGCTCTGCTTCCCCTTTTGAAGTAACTGTTTCAAAATGCAGGGTTTTGCAGACAGAATTCATATGACAGAAACAGCTCTGGAAGGCACATATTTGAAATATGTACTTATTCCATTAAGGGGATTACAGGATAATATGGGGATTGTACATTTGCAAAAAAGGAAGTACAGACTCCAAAGCTCTCCCAAGGTGACCAGCAAGAGACCATAAGCTTGCTCTGTGTTGAAGTAAACCAACATTCTTGGCAATTACACCTTTGTCATGGAGCACCTAAAAGCCTCTACCCAGCACAATATCAACAACAAATTGACCTTAATACGCTTAACTTGGGGGTATCACATTTGGACCCAAAGGATGAAGGCATAACTTACTTCAGCCTGTGACAGGCATTTTTAAGCTGGTGTGATCTGGATGGCCCAGAATGAGGATCCTTTGCAACCCCTGTCACTGGTGGGAAGCCCAGCTGCAGCTCAGAGCCTGGCTCACTGCTGGAAGTCACCAGCTCTTGCCTGGGGCACTCAGAGCAGGAGGGTCTGCAGTTACCACTCACCAGCATCCAGCTGTGCCAGGGCAGTGCTGCCAGATGCTAAACCAGTAAAATGCACCCCAACTTGGCAGAGGTCCAGGCAGGGAGATGCCTGGGGAAGACAGGCCAGCACCCAGGCACATGGGAAGCCCTAGGGTGCAGCACTGCCACTGGGAGCCCAGGCAGCCCCTCCGCACTTCCATCCACAACCTCCCCCCTGTGCCAGAGCTCTGCTTCTGAAACGTACTAAAAGTGCTTTGTGCTTGGAAATAACAGTTGTCAAATCAACCCAATATTGATCAAGGAAAACAGAAGGTATCCCGTGATACTGCTCAGCAGTGCTCTGAGTGCAGCCCTTCAGCCAAAATTTCCCACAGTGAGTTGAGATGTTTGCCTCAGTTTGTGTCAGCCCAAGCTGAGATGCCTCAAGCAAGCCTGATTTTGAGAAACTACCTGGAAAATCACAGCCCTCTGAAAGCATCTCTAACTGAGCACTTAAAGCACTTAAAGCCACTGCTCATCTTGGGAAAACCTAGTCTGCAAAGATGATTATTCTCCCCAGCTTTAATTCTGAGTCCTTATATCTGGGATGCGTCAGTGCCTCTCTGCAAAGCTATTAATAGGTTTTGTTACAGCAACACCATTTTTGTGTCATTCTGTTTAGCATTCATGTAAATTGGAGGCTGCATGGCAACTGCTCCACTGAGGGGGAAAAGCTACTGCATATAAAAGATCAAGGTCTCCACAATTCATAGCCAATAAAGCTGCATGTTTAGTGGACACACTATGAAACCTAAAAGGGGAAAAGAGACCAAACTAATCCTCTTGTGCACCCAGTCCTCCCCTGATGGAGATCACAGCAAACCAGCTGCACACATTTCAGCTTCTCCTATGTCCTCTTCTCTCCCTCCTCCCAAACTCTGGGTGCTATTTCATATGCCCAAGGGGAAAGCACCAGGAGGCACAGAACATACAGGACATTTTGGGAGTCAGCAGTAAGAGGAATGATATGGAAACCCAGCAGCATACTTGGAATCGTTTGGCACAGCTGCAAATGTAAGACAGGTGAGCTATAACCTGCATGCACAGTCCTCACTCTCCTCCTCCCCAGCCCTGCCTGGTGCTCTGCTGCCAGAGACCTTGTGGCACCACAGCCCCTCCATTCACCTCCCAGGGTTCTCTCATCCAGAGCTCACCACCTCCCTTTGTCCTTTCAACTGATTTCTCACAAAAAATGCACTTGTTTGGACAATGACTAAAGAATTCCTCTTCTGCAAACACCCAAGCCACTCCTGCAAGCATGCAAGGTCCTGGCTGCCAGGCTCTAAAACCCAGGGCAACAGCCCTGGGCATCACCTGGGAGGGGTGGGTGACATTTCCCCTCATCTGCTTCCCTGAAGGGCAATCTGTGAATAACAGACGAGGATTCTACATTAAACACAAATTCAATTATTTCTCTAAGCCAGTTTTGTTGCGGATTTTGCAAATACTGTTTTTTACAAAAACAATATATTCTTGGAGTTTTATGACAGTGAGGTAAATTGGAGTATATTTTACTCTTGCCCTAAACTGTTTAGACAGCACAAGTCAAAAAGAGGTTGCTTCCATCAGCCAGGCTGTGTAACAGACCCAAACTAGCTACTGTTTAGCACAGCCTCTTTTGCACGTTTAGGTTGAATCAAGTATCTGCTAAGGGCACATATGAGTGATCAAAAATGAACAGCACTTTGCAGTGCAGTGTTGTTCACACTGGCATAGTTTGTGTCTGTCAATACACAGGTTTTCACACACAGCAAAACTGGTCAAATGAAACTAAAACATACAGGTCTTCCTAGAAGAAGAATTGACTTAAAGATAATTGTTATCAAATTACCACAGTTAGTCAATTTGTGAGGTATTTTTTTTAAACAAAGGCTTCAGGAGCAGCTTACCCAAACCACAATCATTTTCAGTAAGTCTGTGAACCAGATCCACCTAAAAACCAAGCAACACAGGTGGCAGGTTTTGCTGCACTTGCTCGCTAGCTCCTAAAGCACACGACATGTCATTAGGCTCTACAGGCAAGTGATTCCTAGGCTGGTTCACTGATACAAATTTAATTTCCAATACTTGTGTTCAGTAGCCCACAGAATGCCTCATTTTATTAACTCCAGTATAATGGCAGCTTTACTGATTTATTGATCTCACACTTGCCAAAGCTTCGTTCCACCTCCTGGCTCGGGCAAACACTGTGGCTGGAATCTGAAGGAACAGCTTGGCATAAACAAAACAAAAATGTCCTGTGTCACCACATCAAAGGATTTTGAAAAGTGGCATGTTTTTGTTTTCCTCAGGTACAGCATGAAGAATAGAGGCTAGAACAAAACCCTCAAAAACCCAAAACCTCAACATACTAACAAAGCCTTTGATATCAAAAGCTAAAACCAAAGTAGAGTCAATCCTCAAACTTTTTATTTTTTAATGAAGCTCTCCTCTCTTTGAAAGTATAATAAATGATTGGCACAAACTCACACACTTTCTAGCAAGGTCAAGGGATGCATTTGAAACAGCCCACTTCACTACTTATCAGATATGCACACTTGTTCACAGGGTTGGTTAAAAATAAACAAAACAACTCAAATTTTAAGAACACAAGAACATGGTTACCCTGTTTCCCCTTATTTTAACTCTTTTTTTTTCTTGTCCTACTCTTATTCAAGTAAGCTGGGACTGATCAGAAATGGTCATGTGTAACTGGCCAGCTCCTATGGAGCTCAGTCTGTGCGAGTGGCAGCACTCACAGAGCTTTCCTCAGCTAAGGGCACCTCAACAGCACCAACACAAACTCTCTTACTGCCACATGGCACAAGACTCTTGCAGCCTGGATCCCCTGCAATGCTTTTGTCCTGAATAACAGCAGGACAGGGGTGCTGCCTCTTGCCTCCCTGCACACAGCACGGCTCTGGGACATGGCCCTGATCTCCTGCAAAGGCTTTTCCAAGCACTTGGACACAGTGAGGGATGGCTGCATCAATACCTGCTTTGTTTTGCCTGGAGCAGGATTTTAGGCCATGCTCTGTCTCTCTTGCTTCCCCCCAGCCCAAGCATCAGTACCGAAGCCTCCTAATGATGCAAGGAAATGCAAATAAATCAGGTCACTCACTGTAGTGTTTCATCCCCGGGGAAACTGCCGTGGGCTCTGCTCAGCTGGCATTTCTGTCTTGAAGGTACTCAATGTACTTTATAATTCAGCCCAAATTTTTCTTGTTTGACTTCTTAATATCAACTTACCCTGCAACAGAAACCCTGAAGACACCCTGTAACTCAGGCTACTCCAGTTTGATATTTAGGGCACATGAGGTTTGGGTTTTGATCGCAGGACTTCACCTCTCCAAAAACAGCAGAGATGGGACAGATAAAAACTGAGATTCTTTGTCCAAGCAAGGTATTTTCAAGAACTGAGAATCCCTGGTGGCTGGTCCTTCAGTGAACTAACACAACTAACTTTGTAATAAAAAGGTAATCCACTGACTTTCTGTTGAGATCTGATCAAACTCCCCTAGAGAAAAGATTTCTTGTGTTACATTATTTTTCAAACAGGAGCAAATAATATGACCTCAGCTCTCATCTTAATAGTGTGTGGAGCTAATGGGCTCCAACCAGGTGTCCTCTGAAGAAGCATGAGGAAAGCTTTTAAATTACATTTAGTTAATGTGACTGAGACCAGTACCCTTTTTTCCCTGGTAAACAAAGCTGTCTCTTCTCATCATGGCAAAAGTCAAAACACCTAGGTATTGCTCATGAACCTAATTATCAGAGAAAAAGCAGCTGAACAATTGGTAGAGAATTTTTCAGCCCATCCCATCTAAAGAGGTTGGGTACAATAAGCTAAATTCTACTTTTCTTGCTTCTTGCAGACTCCTCAAAGCTCTATGCGACATTTTCTGAACACTTGAGTAACATCAGCAAAATTATCACATCCTTCTTTCTCATCTAACAGGATGTCCTCATTTGCTAGTAGACAGAAAAGCTCATTTCCCAGCTTCTCTTCCCCATGCTGCCCCCATCCCTCACCAGGGGTGTCAGCAATTTTAACAAAGCACCACATTGCTATAGCAACATAATTAATATAAGTGCACCCTGCTAAATTTGGTGATGTTGGTAGTCACAGAGCACCACCCTTAGCAGCTCTGTGCTAAGGACAAGACTTACAATCAATACAGGGATAGAAAGAGCTTAAACCTCTGATGTGTTTGACCACAAACAACACATAAACACAGTACAACAACTGGATATTACCTGGGAGAAACTCCAGTGGAAGCCACTGGAATTACACTGGTGTAATTACCAGAAGGGCCTATCCCAAGGGGAAAGACAGAAGAGAGGTGAAAATGCACTCTGGCACACCAGATCTCTCAAAAGTGAGTGTCCTGCTGTGAAGGGGTGCAGAGGGGAAGCTCTGCAGGGTCCCCAAGGAGGCACATTCCATGCACAGGCACTCTCCCTCACATGCCTTTAACTTCCCCTCCACGGTGTCTGTCAAACCACCTTCCAGACAGAATTTTTAGAGCATGGAGGCCCTGACAGCCAAAAAGTAGGAGGACTGTGATTTCCCCCGAGTGCTCTTCTAGGTGTTACAAGTAGAATCTGTTACTAACAGATCTTGAAAGGGAATGGCAAAAGGCCAGGCTAGCTAGAGATGTTTGGGAAACGAGCACTGCTATTGCATAACACTGTGAAAACTGAGATTGCTATTTACAGAGTGCTTATGCTGTAAGATCAGAAGCTCTTCCACAAGAGATTGTCTGTGTTTTGGCACTCCCACAGACACACTGAAGATTTTATTGGAACAGGGTTCTCTAAAAATGAAGAAAAAATGCAATACCACACAGGGTATAAAGAAGTGGAAGCTCCTGTAAGAAAGAGCAAGAATATTTCTCCCTCCTTATCACAGTATAATCCCAAATAAGAGTTACAGGAGCATCCAACTGCTGGTCTTCTTGCAGTTGTTGTGATTTGAACCAGTCATAATATCCTTCCTTTTTCACAGCACAACAGACCAGAGTAACAGCTATGAGAGATAATCGGGACACCTCTGGAGATGAACAACCACAAGGAACACCCAAGGGGAAAAAAAAACAGCCAGCACTTCCACAGCCAGCTTTTGTGGCACAGAAGGAACAAGAAAATAGGAACATCAAAGACCTCACATTTACTCAAGGAACTCAGAACTGAGTTCCAAACTTGGAGTCTGCCTTGTAGCAGAGCCTCCTTCCAACAACAGGTTTTATATGAACATTTTTATATATCTCAGCTTTTTGTGAAAGCATTTGATCAGACAGAGAAGCAATGGTTCCTCAGTCCAGTGGGAGAGGTTGCACTCCAGAGTTATCAAGGGCCAGTTCCCCAGCAGGAGCTGAAGGTGACCTCAAACTGACCTCTACAATCCAGAGAAGGGAACTGTTCTCTGCTTCTCCCACACCTCCCTCACACAAATCCAGGCTGTTCTCCCTGATTTCCTAGGGATTCCCCTAATGTACAGACTGAACAAAAAAGAAGTAAAAGCTCTTAGCAAGGATTAATACTGGAGACAAAAGTGGGACTGAGAGTACATCCTTCTAATGGCTTTCCTGCCTCTTTATGATAATTGTGCTGGGGACAAGTCAATAACTAATATGAGCATCTCTCAGACTTTACTGCAGCACACCTGTGTGATAAACAGTATTATCCTCTGCAGAGAGACAGGAAACAGGCTGAGATAGGTGAGGTACAGCCTCAACAAGTGCTAGTGCACTTAGGACACAGTGCAGAGAATCTGGAGGAGAAAAACTGGGCCTACAAGGAAGGACTGAAACAGTGTTTAGACCAGCTGAGAGAAAAGTATGAGATCACGGGGGAGGTAATATTTGTCAAATACGGAAAAGACTGCTGCCAAGAAAAATAAACATTTCACTCTCCAGGTCCTTTGAGGGCAGGACAAATAGTAAAGATTTGATTTTTTTCCCTGTTTTGAAACTTAGGCTTAATAGTAGAAAAAAGTTTTAAAGGTAAGGTCAGCTCAGCAGTATGGAGATTGCCTGGGGGGGCGGGCTGCAGAAGCTGCAGAACAGATCAGCATCCTAGAAAGGCATGGGTGTGCATTAATGCAAACTGATGCTACCTTCAGGCAGCAGCCTGACCTTCTAGCATGCTTTCCAGTGCAAGATTCAAAGATTAATTCAATCTCTTTGGGTAATCACAGGAGACTGAACTAGATCTCTGGAGTCCCAGCCTGTCCTCACAGCTTTGGTACAGCCTTACCAGCCCACAACCAACTGCATCTTCATCTGCCTCCAAAACATGGAACTAGAAAAGCTTTCCTGCTTCAGAGGCCCAGTTGACAAAACCTGAGCTGGCACAAAGGGAATAAATATTTAAATTCACACTATCAGTTCTGATCAACTTGCAGCACACCAGGCTGGCAGCAACACAACCCAGTTCAGTTCAGATGCAATGCCAAGGTACCTTGGCATTTCTCCATCATCAGTCACCTCTCCCAGATCTTCCTGGCTGATACCTACAGACAGCACTATCCAGGAGCCTTTGTAAGAAAAGATTAGGCTGATTACTCATTCTGTTGTTACTGTGCACCCTTCAAGTTCTACTGAACTTTATCTTGTAGGGCAAACTATCAAGCAGATTAAACAGATAATGAAAAGAAAACAAAACAAAACCCTACCTAATTAAGGCTTAGTTTTAAGGAGTGCATAAGGATTCCACATACTTATAGGCTTCACATCTTTGGTAAGATTTAAGCTGCCTATTACTTTCATATGTTTTGCTTAGCTTTTGCATTTTGATCAACTTAAATGATTTCCATTTTCCCTTTTCCAGCTTGCTTGGCAGGGGTTAGCATGGCATGAGTAATGAAAATGCTACAAACAATGGTTAAGTAAAAAAGGATTCTCCAACCAGAGAAACAGTCAAGGATGAAAAAAATCTCTGTGTAAATAAATTTACTGTAGATTCAAGATGAACAGGATTATTTGCTTAACTGAAACATGACACAAAGAGTTCTACCAAGAGGCAATCTATTCCCTCCTCCTCTCCATATCCATCGCCCCTTTGCAAACCCTGTCATTTCAGTACCCCCACACACACAAAAAAAAAGATCAGTCCAAATGGCACCCCAGGATTTTTGTGGGAGGAATGTACAAATCTCTTTTTTAGTCTGTAAAGCACTGAACTTGAGTGCTCAAAATACCTTGGAGTAGAGAGCTCCTGGATGTCACACCCTCAGCACTTCCCTAAAAGCCAGCGAAGCCAAGGAGCACTGCAACCTTAGCTGGGGCCCACCAGGAAAACAGCCTGAAGTTTTTGCTGCAGGAGTCAGAGCCTTGTGCCTATTCTATCATGCAGGAATGTCAGAGAACACAGTTCCTTCTGGTGAGGGGTTCTCCTCTTGCTCCATCTTTCCTCATCTCTGGTCACACACACGAAGCATTTGGTTCCAAAGGCCGCAGGTCTGTCACACAGTCTGCAGCCAACCCCCACTCCCCCACAGTCTTTGCTTCCAGTATTTCAGCAGGCTTTCCCACTTAGAAGTTTCCTGAAAGCAAGGATGGATTAATGAAGCCTGGAGTTGCTTTCCTTTCTTACTGGAAGATCTTATACTCCCCTCATTGCACCGGTGAGAAAGGAAGAGTGAGTTAGTGCATCTGCCCTCCACTGACCTCCCCTGTCCTTGTGCTTGGGAAGCAGCACAGAAGTGTGCAAGAGGCTGAGAGGGACAGGGAGCATTAAGTGATCCTGAGATGACAGATTAGCTCAGAGGACTGACAACTAATGAGGCCTGGTTGCTGCAAGCACTTTCCATTCCCCACAATCGACCAAATGATCCCTGCTCCTGCCCAGTGTGGGTGATCAGTGCGTCACTCCCAGAAATAGAAGCGCATCCTGCACTGATACACTGACCTAATATGTTCTAATAGTGACAAGACCAGACTTGGTGTTCTTTAGCCAGAGGTCAGTGGCTCCCCAAAGTGTATTATTTGAAAGGAAATTAATGATGTTTAAGTTTCTGAGCAAATGGAAGGGTGTGTTTGCCCGGCAGTGGCAGAAGGAGCACAACAGCACTGCAGAAGTACAGAGGGAGGCCAAGACAAACACTACTATTTACTTGGTCACAGGAAAAGCCATTCAGCCATTCTGTATTCAGCGTAACAGCATGTGAACTGGATCTTAAGACTCCACACTGCTTTGTCCAACAAAGTCAACATTATCTAGGATGCAGAACATCACATTCTTCAAGTTTTGACAGATTCAACACCAAGGGACAGATCCCAGCAATATTCAAACTGGAATTCTGTCCACCAGCATAAAGTCAATGCTTACCAAACACAAACCAGCAAAATACAAACACTTACCAAATACAAGCAGTCTGGAGTTTTGCTGCAGGCAACAGGTCAGCTGTCGACTAAGCAACATCGACGCCATTTTATCTTTTCTTTACTCAAAAAGACTCAATCTTGGGAGATTTCTTTTCAAGTTGATGATCTGAAATAAGAAAGAAAAGCAAAGACTTATTCATGTGCTTGGGGATGCAGCCATTATTACTGTGCTATTCATTTCAATTCCCTCTTTCACTAATTTCAGTCCAAAGACACTGAGAGCATGCTGTGATGGATTAATGCTGACATCCTGAGCAGTCTCAGGATTGAGCCCCAAGTCTGATGCTTGGCTTGGTCTTGCTGAGGCAAATGACTTCTAGGCTAAAGCTGTATCTCCCAGCTTCAGCAGGGCCAGAGGGTAAAGATCAGTACCTATTTTCCCTTGCTCTTCCTCTCTGTTTTCTCTATGTATGTAGACTGTGTTGAACTTTCAAAAAATTGTTTCCAGTCAGTCTCTCAAGCCAAAGCTGGTTTTTCAATTCGATTTATGTTTATGAGAAAAATCCCATCTAATACAAAAGACAGCAGGACAAGCATTAGGAAATAAAAGAAAATCAATCCCCTGAAAAAACAGTTTTTACCAATTAATCACATCTCCGTGAAGAAAGATTGTGAGAGCTGGGATTGTTCAGCCTGGGGAAGGCTCCGGTTGCATCCCATCAATGTGTAATAAACTCCTGATGGGAGGGAGCAGAGAAGGAGCCAGGGTCTTCTCAGTGGTGTCCAGTGACAGGGTGAGAGGCAATGGGCACAAACTGAAACACTGTGAGCTCCATCTAAACACAGGAAAACCCTGGAGAGGTCACCCAGAGAGGTGGAATCACCACACTTGGAGATGTTCACAGCCCGAGCAGACGTGGCCCAGAGCAGCCTGCTTGAGGTGTTGCTGCTTGAGCAGAGAGCTGGACCAGATGACCCCCTCAACCTCAACTGTTCTGTGATCCTACCTCAGCTAGTTACATATAAATGACCTTGGAAAACCAAGTAGCATGAATGGTAACATAACTCCTTTTTTGCTTTGGATCACTTCTGCAGAAAGTCTGCCTGGAAGTCATAAATAAACAGGTCATTGAATTATTATCCAGGATACAGGTTAAATTCAAACTCTACACTTATCAGCATGGCCCCCTGTGTTCTAAGCAGGACACTAGAGCCCTCTGCCCAGCATTTTCACCTTGCTGGATGTCCCCCTGCCCCCAGTGGGTGCAGACCAGCCAGCAGCAGTGAACCGAGGCCTGCAGTCCAAACAAAATGTCACTATTATCCAGAAACCTCCTGGAAAGAACTCTATTAAACAAAAACACTCAGAGTATTGGAGCTCACATCTTACTGCTTACATCAGTTCTAGGCCATCAATAAAACATGCCAGCAGATGTTCATGACTAGATGCAGGGAAGCAGCTGATCTACTGCTACTGTGACAGGAAGTATCTTTTACCCAGCACTAAAATATCAGAAATTTAATTTCTATATTGTCTTTAGGCAAGATACTATTTGTTTGCCTTCACGTTTGAGCTTTTTCAAAGTAAATAAAAGAAAACAAAAAACTTCTTGCCTACATAAATTTAGGGATCTATTAATACTTAGGTACAAAACAAACTCCCTGTGCCTTTCCAGACAATTGACATAGCACTTGGTTTCACTTAGTTTGCTCTGAGTTCAAGTTAAAATTCAAGGTATTTTGAAATGTGCCAAGGTGAGCATACACTTGCACAACACTTGTGCACACGGTGGAAAAGTTGGATTAGCTCCCTAAGGCCTTGGGTCAGAAGTGTAGGGGGAACTAGTTAATTTTTTTCAGAAAAGAGTAACTTCACTTGTAAGATAAAATTAATTTAATTCTTTCATTATTTTTTGTCTCTCAGCTTCTTTCTTTAGTTGTGCTAACTTTTGCATAATAAACATGTAAAGAAATACCCCAACACCACAAATTTCTTATTTCATGACCAAGTGCCAGTCTAAGTGAGAAAAAGCTGTTAAAGGGTAAATCAGCCCAGCACCTCTCACAACAATTAACCACTTTGACTGATGTCCTCTGAACAGAGCTATTCATCTGGTCTGTACTGCAATCTCCAATTCCCTCCTTAAGTTTGTCTTCAAAGTATGACTTTTTAAGAGTCTTTAGGAGCCTGTTAAAAAATCTAAGGTGAGCACAAATCACAAAAGGAACAGTGCAAATGTACTTAGCAACCCACTTTGTTGTTGTCATCCCCTTCAGTCATCTCTCCTGGGGGTTTTGCTGCCCAGTGCTCAACCTTCCTTTTCACAATGATGAGTGCCTCTTCACAAAGAAATCAAACAAACCTTCCAGTCACTCTACACGGTTGTGCCCACCAGTGTCCAGGTTTCCCTTCAGCAGTACCTCCTCTTGCTTCCCCAGGTGAGCCATGTCCACATCTTTACTCCCAGAATATTATTTATCTTTTTTTTATATTTCCTGTTTACCTTAAATTATTTAATAATTAAACTACAGCATTGATTAGAGGCTGAAAATTATAATTAGAAATTATACTGGCTTTCTGAAACACTCACAAACAAACAAACAAAACTGTTGCAAGATGTAACTTAGCCCTAATTTTCCTTGACAGTTGTTATATAAAAAGTTTTACCCTTTTCTAGTCCAGAGTCAGAATAAATCACGTAATATCACATGTGAGTATAACCAAACCCAACATCTTTTCCATCTTCATTAAGCACACAAACTCTCACAGGGGATCAGCTGATGTGATTGGTATCTTTGTCCAAGCATGCATTATTTGGTTATCACAATAACCAATTGAATTTTGCCTCCATAGCCCATCTCCTGATCAATTCCCACCGGCCCAGCCGGCTCCAGCACTGCCAGTAGCAGAGGCACAGTTTGCCAGCCAGCAGAAATCAGCTCTGCACGTGTCAAAACTGCAGCAATGCCACGTTCCAGCACCACAGCTGCTCCAGAGCCACTGCAGGCAGCTCCAGATCCCTTGATATCCAGGCAAAATACAGCCACCAATTCCACATATTCAACTGGAAAGGGGACCTCAAAGAAATGAGACCCTTCCAAATAAATATTCATAAGTCTTCTCTAAATATTTTTCCTCTAATGGCAGCTGCCTGAGCTGGAGGAGGCCATTGGTACAGACGACTGTACAGAACAGCTATTCTGAAGTGAATGCTTGGTACCTTAATTTTGCAAATATATTTGCATATATTTTGCAAGTAATTTTGCATTACATAAACACATTCACTGGCAAACAGTTTAATCACGGTCACATTCTTCTAGCAAAAAGAATTGTTTTCAGAGAGGAAGCTCAGTCCAGTTTATAAAGCACAAGAAACATAAGGACATGCGGATTTTTTAAATGCACACTCTGGGATTGGATATATTTTTTTAAACAGCAGCCCTTAAATTTCTGTACCGAGTGATTATTTCCGACAGATAAATCTAATTCTAGGAACGACAACAGTCATCATGCAGCAGCAGCAGCCCACTGTGAACATACAAAGACACATTGTTTCTGTGAGTGAACAAGATTGTGTTTCCTGGGGGGAAACTCTGGAAAAATTAAAAAAAGAGAGGGGCTTGATCCAGATAGAAGAGTGAAAATACACAAACTAGGAGTTTGTGCAGCAATCTCCCTCTCTAGAAGAGAAGCTAATGCAGCATGACGTCCGTGTTCCAGGCTGCAGCTTGCAGAGACCTGCCTGGGAAAGGATCTGTGGATGGATGCAAAGGTAAAGGCAAACAGAGACATGGATAGATGAAAAGATAAAGGTAAAGGAGATAGGGCAAGACAGGGAGAAGAAGTCAACTCTGCAGATTTGTGTGTGTTTCTTGAAACTCGTGCCAAAGACACAGAAGCCTGTTTGAAATTCATGGGGGCACATTCATCTGTTCTTCAGCTCCTCCAAACCCGTTTACCGGGAACAATAAAGCCATTTGGAAACAGCAGCACAAGCTGCACAGGGCAATTATTGCACAAGGCTTCACAAAGTGGGTTTGAGGAGCAGGGAGCTAAAGGCAAATTCCTTCCTTTTTCTACCGCTTTCGTTTGCTTGACTTATCTAGGATACACGGCGAGGGTATCACCATACTATGTGTTAATTTTTGTGAAATTTAAAACATATCTATCTATCTCCTAGTCCTGTTTGCATGGATCCATCTGGATGTGAAGCAGCACAAGGCCTGCCCGTGTTGTGAGCTGTGCAAGGGCTGCAGGGGGGTGCAGGGGCTGCAGCAGCCCCTGTCCTGGAGCTCTGCTGTCCCTCAGTGGTGGAGAACACGTCCCCTCTCTCGGGACACCACGGCAGCACCAGCACCGTGCCTGAATGCAAACCCACCCTTTCCACACTCAGCCTGCCCTGGCATCCCCGAGGTGAGCTGGCACAGTTTGCAAGGTGGGTGTCTCTCGAAGAGGTGAGAAGGCTGTTCAGCTCACAGCTCAGCGTGCTTTGACTCGGCACTTTCTGCCTCTGTCTTTTAACAGTGGAAGAAACTGCAAATTGAGAGATCAAGTCAGCTGTGGTTCCTGTGACTAAAACAAAAGGACAGTGTTGAAAAGTCTGGCACTCCTCAGATATCTGCACTGGAATTGTTAAAGGGGGGCAAGTCTCCTGCTTTGCATGTCCACGAACAAGCAACTCTAATGACTTAAGTGATGCAGTTCAAGTATTTTACTTCTAAAAACAGCTCAAGGAGATCCCAGAGTCTGAAACAGCCCCATAATTTCACAAGGAAATATGAGTGAGGTGGAAGATGGTCTAGGTTGTCATGCATTAAACATAACCATGTCCCTCCTTAGACTGCATTTGCAGAAGAATGGGCCAAGTAATGTCACCATGGTATCTGCACAAAAAGACACAATGTACAGCACTCATGCACCACCCCACCGTGCTTGGGGAGACAGGGAATGTCCACATCCAACAGATCAAAGCAGGAAAAAATTGAATGAGTTCACCAGTTGTTATTGACAGAGCACAGGGTGACGTTAGAAATCCTGACTTACTGTTTTAGCCAATTAAATGTAGTAAACAACAACATAAATAAAGAGGCCTGCCTGCATGTTGATGTGTTTAACTGCAATTCACTTGGTCCCAGGAGCAGAGTTAAGAGTTCAATATAGACTATACAGTTATGAAAGCCTGAGGGCACACAGTCAAATAAAACAGGTCCTTTTACTGCAACAGGGCTTTTTTTTCCAAGGTATAGTTCTAAAACAAATTTGAATTAGCTCATAGCGGCATTTGCACGAGAAGTTTGTAAGAGTAACACCAAGAATTTCTAGTCATAGACCAAAGCTATCTCAAATCATCACAAGAATATAAAAGTCCTGTTAAGAGCGAGTTGCAAGAAAATTCACATCTAGTGTTTATATAAGGCTGGCATCAGATTTTCCATCTAGTATCTATACCAACCCAGCACAAACCAGAGCTGAAACCCTCTTCAAGAAGACTTCAAGAAGAGCACTACCTGGCACCACCCTCATAAGAGGGCACAGAAAAGAGAAAGAAGCTGCTCTTCCCCCACCTTGGTCAACCAAAGGCCCCAGCCTGGTGAGCCTGTGATTGCAGAGTGCAGCTCACTAAGGAGCACCAGCAACAAAAAACCAGCAGGGACCTGCAAATGGAGACATGAATCTACCACCAAAATGGATTTTGCAAAAAAAACCCCACAAAAAACCAAACCACTTCACAAGCTGACAGGCTGCTTATGCCTCTAATAATCTTAATGGCTTTGTGTAGAACAGGATGTAATTGGAAACTCCATGATTGTACTTAAGTTGTCAAGGACACAGTTGTCATAGTTACAAGTAAAGCTCAAGTGTCGGTTATTCAGGGTTGCCTATTTATTTATTGACACCAACAGATTTGGACACTCCCACTAGTCTTCAGAAGAATAGAAATAGGAAGCCTGGTTTTGTCCTTCAAGTCTTGACAAAACAGTAAATATTGCACACAAAAGCATCACAAACTGGTGGTTTTTTGCACAGCTCCCTTCTCTCACTCCACATGCAGCTGGCATTCCAGTCAGTCTGCTCTGAACACTGCAGCACGAGCCTAAAACAAGATGTACTTGTTTAGCAAAGAAAACCTCACGCCTATAGCTTGTGAGTACTGTCCAGAATCCATCACAACACAGCAATCCTTACCTGTCTCATGGGACCTGCAACAAGGTCAGGGTTGAACCAACAGCAAAGCCAGAACACAAACCTTCGGTCCTTGATCAAGTTTTAAAACTTATTTACATTCAGAAGTGTCAAAACATTCACGTGTCCAGGTTCTCCTCCTCATGTGTCCCCCAGGCAGGGTTTGGTGGTTGGAGATGAATATATGTTTTTCTTTTTTCTAAACCAAAAAAACCACCCCAAACCAACCAAAGAACAAAAATCTTCCTGCTGCTGTCCCTCTTTTCCCTCTCTCCAACAATTATTTGGCCAAGGAAAGACTCCAGGTCCATAAACCAATGAATATAAAGAGGTAGAAATCTTGTGATTGTGGTACACTACGATTCAGGTGACCCACTAAACTTTTGAGCAGCTCATTTATGATTCAAGAACTATAGAAACGGCTAAGGTGGGATGAGATGTGCCTACAACTTCCCTGTGAAAGAAATACATTGTCTCAGGAAAAAATAGGATTGAAAAAGAGACTGTTAGAAACTGGGCAAGTTCCAGATTCGAAGCCAAAATTACTTACATAAAGAGCATAAAATGGTACATAAATGCTGGTAAAAAACCAAGCACAACTGAACTTATGTTAGCTGGAAAATTCTAAATTTTTCTAAGTAATTTCTTAATAGTTTCCCCTGAAAAAAACTGCACTTTGACATTTCAGTGAACTTTACCAGTGAGCTACACATAAGAACCTCTCTTCATTTCAAGCCTGTGAATTTTGAATCCATTATTTTAAATGCAGATGGCAAAAACATATCCAAACCATTTCTGTTCATTTTCACACATTTCACACACCAAACCATCGCAGCTCCCAATGGGTTAAACAAATTATGGCACAGCGTGCTTTTCAGATTAGTTGCTCCACAAGCTTTCTGTAGTTTTGAAAAAAATCAAGGTATTGCAAAATACCCTCAAGTGGAATTTCCAAGAAAATTCAATTTTATTTCTTGTAAGATTTTATTCCTCAGCATCCTACCACTGCCTCCTCAGAGGTCAGGAAAACAGATAAATAGCACCAAATGAGAGCATCATTTATATTTCTGTGTCCTGAGGCATAAAATAGCTCACTTGGAGGCAGCCTGCACCACACCAAGGGAATGTCTTAAGCCGGAGAGTGTGCTCTGGTTTCTCAAGGTGACCCCCATTCCAGCTGAGGACACAGGGAAGCAGATGCACGCAGATTTCTCTTAAAGGAGTCCAGCAAACAAACTGGGAATAGCTACCCGTGTTTATCCACGACAGGGACACTGTAACACCACACACAACTGCACATACAGAGACACACATTCCCCTCTGGACAGAGAGCTCGGTCGGAGTCTTGTGCCCACCCCGACTGCGCACGGAAAAGGCACTTACAGCACTTGGATGCAAACTCCCCGCAGCCAGCTCTGCTTGGAAGTGCTGCTCCCTCCTTTCCTTCAGCTCAGCTCAGCTGCTGCCGGCTCCACTCGTGAGGAATGCCATCGCTGCCCGCTCCTGCCAGCTCCCGAGCGCGACTGCCGGCAGCGAGGATGGGCATCACCCAGAGGAGCCCGGAGCTGCAGCCCTGCAGCGGGGCTGCGGGGGATGCCCCACTTAATGAAGGTTAATGAAAACAGCTCCTGCTCAGCCAGAGCCAGCGCAGAGGAACACCCGACTCGCCTCAAACCGAGAGCATCTGGCTCTGGCGTGTGGGTGTAGCCCATCAGCTCAGACCCCTCGGAGTGCGAGTTCACCTGAAAGCCTCCTTGGCAGGTTTCTGAAAATTCCAGAGACGCAGAGCCAGACTGCATTAACGTTTGAAACGGCTCCTTAGTTTTGAACAATCGTGGAAGTTGAAGAACACGTCTTGTCCCTAAACCCCTTGATTTCACTCTAGTTTGTAAATATCCCGAGAGTGACACCCGGGCACACAAAATAACCACGGTTTGGTTCATTCCCCTCAGGTTGTGCGCGGGCAGCACCACAACCAGCACACATCCCAACGCCACCTCCTGCTGAGCACTGATGGAGACGGGAATGGGGAGACGCGGATACCCACGGGGAACACCAGCAGCCTCTCTTCAGGCCCAGGGACGCAGGGAAAGTGAGCACGGGGTGCCATGGCCGAGGCTGGGATCCATGGCCAGGTTGCCATGGTGCTGGGGGGCAAGAGGGAAGATGTGCCAGAGCGCAGAAAAAGGCTGAGCCGCTTCAGATTTAAATCCCTGTGACAGCGTCTCGGCCGAGCCACTGCACGGTTGCTGTGGCAACCGACAAGTGAAAAATCACAGTGGAAATCTGTAATTATTACAGGTGAGGTGGTGACTTACCCACTTCAGTAATCAGGGCATTAAAACGGCTCGGGAAGAGAAGGGGGAGCTCTGTGCCCCCCAACAGGGAGATCAGAGCTGTGGGTCCTGCTTTGGGCTCTATCTCCCACAGGCTCCAGCTGTGGGATGTGACATTTGGGTAGGATCCTTTCCTAAGCACAGGGTCTGGCATCTGCCTGAGGGGCTGCGACTGGAGTTCCTGCAGCCCTGTGTTGCAAAGGGGAGATGAGGGAGCAGCTGGAATGAGCCCCAGACCTGTGCTGCCTGATTCAGCACGAGCAGAGTGAGGCACAAGGAAGGGTTTAAGACAGGCAGAGGCAAGGACAGACATCAGAAAGACAGAAGATGCAATGCCTACAGGAAGCAGGTAAGGTCCCCAGCAATTGAGTGACTCCAATTTGTGCTGCTCTTACAGCACACACTTTCTTCCTCCCCTTCTCCCAGAGCAGCAACAGCAGCAGTATTTGTTTGGTTGGGGTGAATGATTAGTGTAAAAACACAGGAACCAGGAGGGACAGAAAGTCATTCAGGCAGACCAGACATGCTCTGCAGTCTCTCCACTGTAACACTACCTGACACAGGTAGTTTACACACCAACACATGCAATGCCAGCATCCACAGAACCTTTTACATCTGTTGCAGGGTTACAAGGTACCTTCTTCATAGTTTAAAATCTGTTATTAATTACATACACAGACTGCAAATGACATATTTAAACTGGCCTGTACTGGTTACCAATCATTAGAACAAACTGCTGCCTCTAAACTGAACCTGTTAATCAGCTAATCTAGCAGAGAAAGTGCATTAACAGATGGTTAGTGCAGGGACACATCACAAAGCAGAGGAGCAAGAACTGAGAAAAGTTGTAAGTACTTACACTCACCCTGTACAAAACACTGGATTCAACAGCAATGCCTTGTATCAGTGATTTATTACTACACTTCTTCAGTGGATAATCAGGATCACAGCTCCTAAGGATGCACTCTGGGGAGACTGAGGTATGACAAAGAAATTCTCATGCCTCTGCTGAGCGCTGCTTTAGATGAAGCTAAATTCATTAAACAAAATTATGTTGGATGAAAAGTACTCCTTACTGCTAGACTCCAGTCAGCATTGTGCCCTATCATGCTAAGCCATGTCATGCCCAACTGCCTGGAAACTCATCCCCCAGAGAGACAGTAATTCAGTTGTAGACTTTTATGTGTAGTGGATTTTTTTTTTGCTTTAATCCTTGCAACAAATGGCTCAACACCAAACTATCACCTCCTGGGCAGAGCCTAAGTTCTTTTTCAGCCCCTCTGCTCCCAGCACAGCCCCTCCATACCCATAATTACCCTGCCTGGAAGGCTGGATGCACAAAAATTATGACACTGTGCAAGCCCTGTTGCAGGGCAAAAAACTTAGAAGTTCCATGTCAGTGATTTTAAGCAACTATAATGACTAAAAACTTATTTAAGATGTATTAAAAATGTACAGTCCACAAAACTGTGGACTGTAACAAAAAAACCCATGGATTTCCACTTGATTAATCAAGAGACTATTGGTAATGAGATCTACTTGAACAGTCTGTCACCAGTAAGGATGTGGCCAACCACCCACAGTAAGTACACATTCTGCACTGATATGCAGCTGTCAAAGAAAGACCCATTACACAATCCTTCACTGGTAGAAAGTAATCTCCAGCTTCAGCAGAACCAAAAGCATGACTTTCCACAGTTAGATATATTTTTCTGTATCAGTACTACATACATCCTTCTGAAATACATTATGATGCTACAAGGCAAAACAGGGATCAGATTTTGGCCAGGCTGGACCACAAGACCAAGCAAAAGCACAAGGTTAGCATAAAGGATATTTTGTTTTTATGGAGAATATTGGAGGGTTTAACTATGTTATCAACTGCTGCATTTCACTGCAAATGATGGCAAATTCCTCCAGAAGCAACTCTACAGCCCTCTTTAACCCCCACCTCACACTCTAGAAAGCATGTGTTTGGAAAAACAAAGCATTTAAAGCAACACAACTACAGTACTTGAGAAGAATTCACTATCCAGAAATAGTGCTCCAGGGTAGAGACAAGACGTCAAAATCCTACATGTCATATACTCCCGGAAAAAAATGGGAACAAAACACATTAGTATCAGAAAGCAGAGGGCAAGGCACACCAGGATACTCAGCACCAAGTTCTAGTCCTCTTCTAATAACAGAATTGCCACAAGCCTCAACAGCAGGGTCTCAGGACCCCAAACTTGCATGAAAAGAAAACAGCCCTCTTAAGGACTTGTTATGTTTGGAAAAAAATAAAGCACAAACTACAGCGTCAGATCAAGTTTTAGGTACTGTGAGCAGTAATTACTAGGTTCAGTTTAAGATATATTAAAAAATATTTCAATGCAGTTGGAAGGAAACAAAGTAAGACTAGAAGAATGTTGATGCCAAGTTAATTATAAAAATCTGAGCAAATGATTTGGAGGCAGAAGGATAAGAATCTTATTTGGCCAAAGAAGGTTATCATGAAGGGCAAAACAGAAAATAAAAAGGGACAACTGTGATTGCTTAGCTTTGCAGGAAACCCATCACACTGCAGCTTTTCCAACCTGTGGCTGGTCAGAAGATTGCTTCCTATCCTAGCACATCCAATAACACTACACTCAGTGAACAGAGGCAGTTTTTCCCTTTGTGAAAGAAGCAAAAAGCCTCATGAACAGAGTGGAATTCACCACAATCAATACCACTGACTCCACAGATTTAATTTGGTGGGCAGATGCACATATTAAAAAAGTCAGAGGTTGTGATGTGTGAGGGCACACCTGAACTGCACCCCCACTACTCACTAACCAGGAACTAGTACAACTTACACTGACACAGGGAGAGGGGAATTGCCTGTTCATTCAGGCAATAGGTAAAAAAGAACAGCAGTTTTCAAAACAGTTTAGAAAACACAGATACGTACAGTGTTAAAAACACTCTGTGACTAAGTTCCCTAGTATGTTTGGAAAATTATTTTTGGGCTCCAGATGGAGAAAGAAACTAGTGCCAATCTGATTCAGCAAGATGTGTTTTTTTCAAGTGGTCCCTCTTACTTCACTGGGCCCATTCACAAAAACTAGAGTTGTGAATGAGCCAAAGCACTGTGCTGAATTAAAGGCAAGGTAGAAAAACTGGTAACTGGAAGACACACTGAAGGTTACCAAAATCTGCAAGTTGCCCACTAGGGAAAAATCCACAAGGCTGCTGCATAAACTGTGCTTATTTATTTTTTATATATTGCCTATTTGACAAAACTAACTGTAATATTTCACACAAGTACTAAATACCTGGACACAAATTTGAGGAGGTAAATTAGACCTTAATAAGTGTGCTAGTGGCTAAACTAATTGGTAAAGTCTCTTTGAGGTACATCTCTACTGTACCCTCTGCTCTCAGGGTAACACTGACACCCACATAAGAGACTGAGCGCTGTTCCCTCAGGCTGGTACAAGCCACAAATCACATCAGAGTGAAGATTCCATGAGCCACAATTAGATAGTTAAAAAGTATTGGCCAGCTTTGGGAAGGCTCCTAGATCTGGACAACTCTTTATAAAAGTTCTACCATGAGTTGGGCAAGTCCAACTTAGCTGCTGGAGTCAGAAAACAGGGACCTGGAACCAAGAAACTGTTGAGGGAATCCTTATGTAACTCATGCTCAGAGAGGCTGCACAAATTGAGAGTGGGAACAGAAACCCAGGATATTTTGCCAGCTGCTTCTGGAATCACAGAAGATACCCACTAATTCCTTTTAATAAAGGAGAAGGCCCATTGGACTGGAACTAGAGACATGTTAAAAGCAGGAATAGAAAACAACTGATTTTTACAGATTTGGGAGTGAACCCGTTCAGGAATATTCTCCTGCACCCACACTCCAAGCATGTTTTGAAATCTTGTGAGAAGCACCCAAAACCAGCACCCACTGACCCATGTCACCATGACTGACCCATGTCACCACACACCTCAGCTCCTGCACCAGAGTTTCAGAGCAGCTCTGTGCTGGCTCTATCCATTTCCAGCAGCCAAGAGGGACACTGGATATCCTCCAGCTCCCCAAATATCCCATGAGGCACATCCATGGGTGCTGCAAAGAAATATCCCTTGGCTGTAAAGATGAATGTGAAGTAACTCAGCTGGCAATACCACCAGCCCTAGAGCAGTGGGACAGGCAGGCAATGGTGCTTTCTGCCACATACCCCAAAAATGCTGGACCAGGGGCAGAGAAAAGCATTTACTTGTAAGCTGTGCAGTGTTATGGAGCAGCAGCCACCCTCCCTTTTGGCACTGTCAACAAGCCTGCCTCTGACAATACTGCCACAAAGGCACTAACAAACACTAAGAATGGCTGCTGCAGTAAAAGAAGCTCCCTGAAGTTACTCAGGGATGAGCACAACCGGTATGGAGTAAGGAGCTGGTAGTTAGATTAAACAGCTTGTTAATTTATTTAACAAAAACTCTTGTGGGAAATGTTTCTCTTCCTTAGGGTAGCTCATGGAAGTGAGTAGCACCAGCACAACGGGACAGCGAGCACTTCCCTGCCCTCACTGGTACTTAACCTCTTGACAGAGCACTGTCATAGGAGCTCAGAAAAATGGCAAATTTGTCTTCTCCTTCCTAAAATCAGCTTCACCAACTGCAGGATTTATCAGTAGTCAGATAACTCTTTACAGAAGATATAACATCATGTGCTTTGTCAGTCTTTAGGACATGGAGTCAGTATTATCTTAAGCTGCCCCTTTTCTCTCTTTGCTGTTAACTAGTGACAGTAGCTGAAAGAGATAATCAGAGGTTGGAGTTTCACAACAGATGAGAAGAATGTGGCTGAAAGCCTGCAAATCTTGCTCACCAGCCAGAGTAGAGGATCAGTTATGCAAGGCTGCATGTGGATTTTGACCAGATGTAACAAACAGTTCCTTTTCCATTTGCAACAATAAAACTGGAGCTGTGAGCCACTTCCTATCATTTATCAGATCACTCTGGAANTTCTGCAAGCATTGCATGCAGAAATGATGTGTGGTGTGACACCATCAACCTTGGGCTTGCAGGGGTAGTAGCATCTTCTTGGCCTCTTCTCCAAAGAACTCCACTTTCATCCAGCTCTCCTGTCACCTGCATGGCTCAGTCTCCCATCCACACCAGACAGACTCCTAATTTGGAGAAGAAACATCACCAAACCCTTCATGGTGTGCAGCGTAGTCATGAGCTGAGCTCAGAGAAGGCAAGGTACACCAGTGAAAGGAAACACCTGAGCACTGTGAGGAAGGAGAGCTCCATCCACAGTAGCCACCACACTTGACTCACTGCTGAAACATCACCTACCTATGGAACCCAAGTTCATCACCAGTCCTACCATTCTGATCTAACCAAAATCTATGGAGAAGTAAAACTACAAACTCTAAATTCACACACAGTCTGGTAATGGTCCAATTTTTATGAATAAGTTAACAGCAGGAATCTTACAGCCTCCATCAGAAGAGGGGTTTTCCAATCACCTTCTTGGCCAAAAAAAAAGATTATTACCAATAAGAAATTAAGCAAGTAGTAACTGATGTCCTCTTACTGCTAAAAGGAACTGGAATTTTGGATTTCATTACTGAAAGAAGAAAAGGACAAGATTTGTCAGCTACGCACAGTGACACACAGTGCAGTCAGTAAAATCCTTCCTAGT
Organism: Pachyramphus minor; assembly: GCA_013397135.1. NCBI lineage: Eukaryota > Metazoa > Chordata > Aves > Passeriformes > Tyrannidae > Pachyramphus > Pachyramphus minor. The sequence continues at coordinate 425,423 of VYXB01006448.1, forward strand.
CAAAGGCTCCATAACATCACGAATCCAGCCCCTAGCACTGCTTGTCATTGTCTTCATTTGCCTCTACTCCCTCCCTTTGTAACACTAACTAGCTTTTCTTCTGCTTGTCTTCAGCTGTTTTTCACAGCAGCCAGGGCAGAAGCATCATGTTACAGCAGATACAGCAGCCCCTCACAACACCCAGAGCCCAAACCATGGAACAAATGGAAGATTTTCACCCCTGTAACTCATTATCTGGTAAATCTGCCCTAAAAACAAGGAGTGTGGAGTTCATCTGAGCCAGCACATCCTCTGCTTTCCTGCCTCCACCAGCACACTCTGATTGTGTAATCCTATTTCTCTCTCCAGGAAGCTGCATTGCAGCAATAGCTGTGGAGCAAAAAACAAGGTTTGCTTTATACTGGAGCTGAGAGGAGAGAACACAGCAGTGAATGGCAGCACAGTCCATGCAGGTAAAACACATCCCTCACCCTGCAGCACAGTCCATGCAGGTAAAACACATTCCTCACATCTGCAGATGGTGCCTAGAGGAAAACCACATCCCTCACACCTGCCATGGGGAGATCATTGCTGTCCTTGTGCTCAGCTTTTGTTGAAGTGATGCAGTTGTCAAGGATGGAGAAGTCAAGGCCTCCAGCCTGTCCACAGCACCCTGTGGCAGGATTAAGCTCTGGCCTGTTGCCATGAAGCATCTTATGCCTGAAATCTGTCCCAATATGCCAGAGCAGTTTGGTTTGGTTTCTAACAGCTTTTTAACCTGCCACATTCTCTAATTCCCACTGAGGCCATCATTTATATAACCAGATTTATACAGTGAGCTGTTAAAAATGCTTTAATACAAACTTGCTCCCTCCATCCCACTCCAAGTCTCCTGATTTTTTGGGGTATACATCACAACTAGTATCAAGCAGGTACCTGGTGAAAAATGTGCCATTCAGGACAGATGTGGAAAGAGAGGTGTCAGAGAGGAACAAGATGGTTGGTTCACATTATTTGACATCTGACATGAAGATGACAGACAGACTGGCAGGAAACACAACACAAACAGAAAACATGATTGCTAATAGCTTACACCAAGTTTATTTAAAATACTAAATTTTCATGTTATTTACATTACTTATTCACATTTTTGTATTATTGCCAGACCAATCAAACATATGAGTTGATTTCAGTTGTTTGCTGTCAAGGGATGCTGCCAAGAACCTCCACACACTCCGTCTTTCGTTAAAAGAGGAAGTCAAAATTGGCATGCTGTGGTGATGTTCACAATCTTTAATCAAGATTGAGCTTGATGAGTTACAAAATGAGGGATATTATTATTTCCTTTCCCTGCAAACCAATTTTTCCCCTGTTTTCCTCAGTGGCCTCTGTAAGTCTATGTTCTCACATTGCTTCATTCAGAGAGGAAAACTGCTGGAATGGCAAGAGGTGACATCTCTTGTGAAAAAATCTGTAGGGTTGTTCATATGCTGGGGAGGAAAAGGAAGAGGAAGTGTTGATTTAATACCAAGATTACAGGCTACAAAGCTAGCATTAAATCCTCCAGCACTGGGGTACAGATTTCCATAAAAAACTTGCTGCCTTGTGCTTTGCCCAGTACGAGGCTTACAGATGGAAGCCGGATACTTTAAAATTGAGCCAAACATCAAAAATAGGACACCATGAAAACATCATCACTAATTTATGTCTTCTCCCAGCACCCACTGTTCTGTTCTGTGAGAAACCAGTGATGAAACCAAAGTTACAAGGGGAGGGGAGGGAAAAAAAAAAGCCACGAAAAAACCCCAACAAACAACTAGAAAGAAAACCTTGTGCTGGCAATCCACACCTTGGTAACACTTTTCCATTTTTCCCATAAACATATCACAGTGCTTTCTAGCCATCCAACTGACCCACAGGCAACCTGTGTGCCCCGGGCTGAGCTGCCAGCAGGCAGGGCAGCACCACTCCTCACTGCTTCCCTGAGTTTATTCTATCCCCCTTCCAGCCTCCATTTCCACATGAGCAGGTCTTTTACCCAGCAGGCCAGTCTGTGTTCTGCTGTGCCCCCCACAGAGCTATAATGGTCTTCTAGACAAAAGGATTTGTTTTTAGAGCTGACAGGTAGGATTAAGAGTCCTTAAAACGGATCTGAGACACCATAAACACAAGGGCTGGAAAGCTGTGTGGGAAGATTGGTGGAAAGGGAGAGCACATCATGCTGATACCGCGGGCAGGCAAAGGCTTCAGGAGGGAAAATCTGGCGCTCGTGACATGCAGATGACAAACAAGATGAAAGGAAAAGTGAGAAAGACATGCTGACCCATGTATCCAAGCTCCTAAACACGGCTGGCACAGCTGGGAAAGCAGGACCATCATTGGGGAACAGAGAGCAGACCTCAACACAGGAACCTGAACCCAAATCTCTGCTGCCCCAGCAAAAAGGGAGTCAGCACAAAATAGGAATGTGCTATACACCAAAGGAAGCATGTGCAGGTTTCTCCCACAACACCAGTCTCCTCCTGAGGCAAAGGAACAGCTTCCTGCTGGGAAGGTCACACCTCAGGGATGTACTCCCAGCACTGCTGCCCTTGTGTGGAGGCTCCCAACACCAGCCCATGCCTGCCAAGCTGGGCTAGGAAAGGGCACATTGTCATATCCCAAACAGGCCAAGGTTAGATTGGATTCCACCAGTGTATTTCAGCAGGTGCCAGGTAAGGATTGCTCAGTCTTTTTGCTGTTATCCAATCAATTTTCAAGGTACACCAGGTTTCAAACTTCAGGCATTTTGAGGACATTGCTAAAAAAATTCCTAAGTAAACCAGAATTATATATGGGTGCAACAGTTGCAAAGCAATGTATTTTCATTTGTAAAATTAAAACTGAACTTTGTTTGGAGATAGCAAGGGAAATTCCTTCTGAATAAGGGATATTTTAAAGTGTTTGAGATAAGGAAAGCTGGAGACAGGTTTAGAAGTTGTTTTACTCTCAGAATTACAGCTGTACAGCTGAACCAGTAAGTTTGGCACTTCATCCTGTCACCTGGAGTGCACTTGAGACATACTGAGTTTTTAGATGAAACCTTTAGCAAGCTGCAATACTACCTCCAGAAACACCATCAGAATTAGGTTTTAGTGTTTAGACTACCAAGTTTCACAAGAACACAAGAAGGTAAACACTCTCTGCCAGTGCCAAGTTGCATTTCAGTAAATTCATAAAATCTAAATGGGAAACTCACCAAGTCTGAAACTTTATGGCTTTTAAAGTGCTTTACACCTTGGCATAGAATATTATATAGTACACTCCCTTCAGACAGTGCCCCAAATAAGAGTTTGATATGATATAAGCCCTCATCTACACAAATATTTTATATCCTCCATTCAAACTGAGATTCACTAAAATAATGGCAGAGAAGACAATACAAAGGGGGATTGCTTAAGTAACACCTAAGCAAGGTTCCTACCTCATTCTTCTGCTAAATTGCTAGTACTGGCTAACTATGGGAAATGAAAAGTAAAATATTTTGTGAAAGAAAAGACAAACAATCTAATACAAGGTTGCAGTACAGAATCCTACTCCCACAGATCAGAAGAGAGCCTGAAAGCCACAGAAATAGTTTAGAACAATATTGTCTGTTTTATACACTTTGCGTGCTCTGGAAAACCCCCAGAATACTCCTGTTTTTGCACAAACACCATATGACTAAGAAAATATCACTGTCTCTGTTTTCCTGGCCCATAACTGTCATTTCAGACAATAGGACTGTGATCTGATAAAACAGATCCCAAAAATTAAGAAACCAACAGGGGACAGAGATGGATGGCTTTTAAGGCTGGGAGAATTATCTGCTTTTAGTTGGTAGTAGCTCTGACCCTAAGGCAACCTCTTCTGTACACGAAGAAAAGAAATTTGAAAGCAGATCAGTCTGGAAGAAGAACGGGATGTTTTCAGCCCCTGGAAAAATAAATCTGTTACATAACTTTTAAAGCACATCCTTCCATAAATCCACCCTTCCATAGGCACCAGGCCCATAAAGATAATTATCTGTGTGGTGGATTCCTGGTCTTTCAGCTGCAGTGCTCCTGATGTGTCATTTTTGCATTACTTACCTGTGCTTTCCCAACTCCACACACATCAGTACCAGCTGCTTTTCTTCTGATGGAATCCAGCCCTTTTCTATTACTTACTCTTTCAAATGGGATAAGATACCTCACTATTTGATTCAGACTTACCATTATGCCTGAAAAACTCTTAAGAGCTTATAAAGAATTGTAAAAGAAGAGCAGGCACTACCAGAGAAGCCTGCATGAACAGAAATGGTGCACAGAGATGGAAAAGTTGCCACATACAAAGAGGAATAAAATGGTCTTTGAAAACAGTAAAGAGGAGAAACGTCTTACACAAAATCAGAAAATTACTCCATCAAGATCTATTCCTTTCTCCTCCCTGCTCCCTCTCACAAAGGCAAAGCCAAGAGCAAAGGAGATTCATCCAAGTCCAGAGTCCCCATCTGATTTAAAGTTTCTAGTATACAGCTAATCCAGTAAGATTTAAAGATACAATTGGGTTGTATCTTTACAACAGAGATACAACACTGAATGCTATATTGTTCATATAGTACATACTTGTATCACCACTCAACAGCCCTTTTCTGAGACACTTCCATAAGCTGCCTTCATTTGGACAAGAAAGGAAGGGAATTTAATTTGTGCTTGAAACAGCTAAACATTTTTAAAAGCATTTCTGGAATCGATTCTCAATCCTAGAAGTCACAAAACAAAGCTAGGAAGCCAAGAACCAGATCAAATTTGTCCTAGAACAGCTGTGACACTTTCCTAATTCTGTGAACCCCAATCACTGAAAGTAGGAAGCTAAGCAGTAGTAGAGGAACATGTCATGAGGTAACCTGAGCTGCTTTAATCCAGGCCCAGCAGTCAGAGCACAAGCCCAGGGCAGGAGCTGCCCCTGTCACACGTGGCAGGGCTGTGATCTGTGCAACTGAACCTGCACACACAGGCACCTATTGCTGGGCTGCTGCCCACTGCACCTGTGGGGGACACAAGGCACTGTATAAACTGCTCTCAAGCTTTGCTGTCAAGCACCACACAAACCAGACAGGGCAAGGGGAATCACCTGGAGACCTCTAAGGTGCTGGTAGAGGCAGCAAGAGTTGGTTTGAGTGTATACACACATGGCTGGCAAGCATCTGACGGGGCGTATGCTTCTGAAAGAATTCAGATCAGGATGTTCTCCTTTCCCAATGACAGCACAGCTGCCATCAGGACAACTCCTGATTTGCTTGGTGTTTATTTGCATGCTGTGCTTGCTTACTGCCTCCTGGGCATAAATATCCAATTTTATCCACTTATTTCAGTTTATTTTGTATCTGAATGCACAAGACATCTCACAGTACAGTATGCCTCTAAGGCTGTTATTCATCAGAAGACTAAAGGTCTAATAAAAGACTAATAAAACAGTTTTATTGCACTTTTCCCCCACGCATTTTACAAGTGGTCAGCTCATCTCATAATGCCATACACTTACAGACTGAGCTCTCCTTTATCCACAGATGACTGCATCACTGTCTTCTGCACTCCAGATTGTACAACAAGAGGTACCACACAGACAGACTGCAGACACAGAACACCTGAACACCGATTCTGAGTCCAAAAGGCTACCCAGCAGGTAACTTGCAGTAACAGCTTTCTTTCCCTGTACCTATTCCAGTTTCCCCATCTGTACAGTCAGTCCAGGGATGTTGGTCTCACTGAGAAGTGCTTTAAACACTATGGATGAGAAACACTACAAGATCCAGATATTATCCCTTTCCTGTGCTTCAGTATGGTGAGCTATGACCCATCACTGACCTCCAAGCCTGCATTTGTAACTCCAGTCAGAGAAAAACTGCCTTCCAGACACAATTTGCCTAATACTGACATTACAGTAAAAACAATTACAGTAACATAAACCCCAAAACAATGCAACAAGAACTGCAAAAATGCCAAATCAATGCATATCACAACAACCAGTCTGTAATAGGACTCAATAGGTAATTTCCTTACTGTAGAGCTTCCAGAAGGTAACACTTTTATACCAGTTGGATTTCAACCTTTACCAAATCCCTTTCCTCAAACTGTAGGAGCAAAGACCCTTTTAAGAGCCCATACCCATCATCTGCGCCTTTGAACTGCAGGGCAAAATCCAGTACCATTCATTACTGATTACAGAATTACTTGGAAATCTCTCACAGAAGTTCAGTTTCTCTGTGCATCATTCCCTTCACTATATTCCATAAACAGAGGAGTCACAGAGGCAAAAGCCAAGCTGGGCAAAGGTAAAGCTCTAGCTGAACAGCCCCATGCTGCTTTAAGCACAAATGAAGGCAAGGGAAGTGAAACCAAGGATGTCTCAAGGCAAACTCTCAGGCATTGGCTTGGGTTTTGCATCACAAGCACCAGCTGGAGAACAGGAGACTGAAAAGAACCTCAGCTGAGGTGCAGCACCAGGCCTCCACTAACACCATTACTCAGCTGCCTGTAACACCTCAGCGAGGGCAGAGCTCCACGCAGTCAACCTCGCTCTCCCCGCGTACGCAGCTGGTTTTCTCACGGGTTTTGTGCCCTCGCCTTCCCTTTTTCCCCCTTTCCCTGCCGGAGGTCTGTGTCGGGGCCCACCCGCTGCCGGGGCACAGAGCATCACGAACCCGCCTCCTGCTGCGGCCAAACACACGGGGAGAACAACAACCCCTCCTGCGCTCCGCGGTCCCCCCGGGCTGCCGGGATCCAGCACCGCGCTCCGGCCCGGCAGGGCAGGGACACCCGAGCGGGCAGGACGGCACCAGCCCTGCGGCCCCCGCTCCCTGCACAGTGCTCCGGGAACCGCGAGTGATGGGCATCAGCGAGGGGCTCCCCGGGCAACGCGGGATGGAGGCGGTGAGAGAGAAGGGGACCCCTCGGGGAGCCCCGTTCCGGGGAGCCCCGTTCCGGGCAGCGCCGGNCAATCGGCCAATGGGAGAGCGCGGCTGGGGCTCGGCCCCGGAGGGGCGGGGCCGGCGGCGCTGAGGGAGCGCTGAGGGCGCGCTGAGGGCACGGCGGGGGCGGGCACGGACCGAGCCCCACTGGGACACGAGCAGCCGATTTTCCCTTGGGAAATGGGCTTCCAGCCCTACCCTCGCCGGCCCCACTTCCTCCAGCCCCGTGCGCCGTCGCGCATCCTTTTCCTAACCCTGACGGGAAGCTGTGCCTGCGCTGTTACAGCTCCACATAGACCCGCTGTTCTCTCCGAAATGCCCAGCATTTACCTGGTGCCACTTGGGACATAGTTAATTTAGCAAATGCAGCAACAGGAAAAGTCTGATTTGGCCCTCTAACTCACATTAGAAATTCAAATTGACTCTAGTAGGATGTCAAACTCCAAATTTAAACCCCAAGTCTTTGTCAACGTTTAAGCCTGACCTAGAACAAATGTGTTTTTCTTGTGGGCAGTAGTGGCTTGTAGCAGCCTGATGTGCTGCACACAGCAGGGACATGACACATGAATCCTCCTCCCTAACCCTGTGCATGTCCCTACCATTGCCACAGTCCAGAATTGTGCAAGATTAAGTCCACAGAAGAGCTGACCCATCAATAAATCTCTAGCCAGGATTCCCTCCTCTCTGAAGACACCAACAATCAATCTCTGCAGTGTGGGAGTGGGACCGCTGACCAGTATGAAGCTTAGCAATAGTTTCCCTACAAGCAATAACAAGCCCTTCTGCTCAGTCCCTGCTTAGTTCTTCTACAGCAATATGCTATTTGTAGACACAAAACTACCCTTGAAACTCCTACCTGATAATAAATATTATTATGTATATGGTCTACAACAGAACCTATTGTAAGTATATTGAATCATATCTGGACTCTCATCTCACAGCATTTTAGGTCTCATGCATGGTCTTGGTTTTCTCTGAGCATCCAGAGCTGTTCTTTTTGCTGCAAAAACAAATTTGCAGATAATTTACAGTCCTGTAATATCTGACAGGACTTTTCTGTTCCTGCACACATCACTCAAGACTGGGCCATCTGTGCCTCTTTATTTCCACTTATCCTTACATCAAACCCTTACATCTATCAGTTTATTACGGTAAGAAAGATTTAATGGTCCAAAATTGCAAAGAAGGTGGCATTTTAGCCATTAAAATGGCAGCAAGCCGTTTGTATCAGAAAGGATAATGAAGCACTAGAACAGATTACTGGGAGAAATACAGGATGTCTGTGATGAGAACCCTTCATAAGAAACAAGACAAACACTCATCAAGATTCTCAGATGAATGTGATTTTGCTTTGAAGGGAAAATGGAGCAGATAACTTCTTGGTGTCCCTTCTGTTCAATCTTCAGTGTAAACCTGCTACTGATATCCCATAGAACAAGAACTGAGAAAGGCCATTTCCGAGCTGTAAACTTTACTTTTCTCATAGTATCCTCTGCTCAACTCCCTGTTAACTTTCTTGCTTAATTCATTACACGTACTTTTACTCATCTTTGAGGCAGGAGTTATGTTACATTTAATTATTATTAACACCTTACTTGTCACTTATCTGATGAGCATTCCCTTTGAACATTTGCACAAGAAGCTTAGAGAATGCAGTCACATTGCTGAAGGAGAAAGGGATATTCTGTTCTCATCTCCTCTTCCTGCCACCAATGGGGCTGGCTTAGGCAAGCACTCTGTAAACACACACAGGCATATACGTAGATATTTTGTTACTGCCGTTGGGTGCTGGTACTGTTAAAGAAATTCCGTGTGCCATCTGCTGGGAGAAACCTTCTCTGAGGCAACCTGCTGTACTGACACAGCTGACTGCCCTGCTGGCAGCCTGAAGAGGCTGTTATTTTTCAGGAGGAACTTTTGTTCTGCTAATGCACCACCTTCCAGCACAGATGTGCAGGACACACAGAAAGTCAGGGTCAGGATGAGTGCAACAACAGCACGATGAAGCCTATGAGAGAACCCAAGCCTTTGGACCTATGTCACACCCCACAACATATGACAGCCTGGCAGCAAGAAGTAGCTCATTTTCAAATCCTCCTACTTTACTTGAACCTACAAAGTTTTCAGGTTATGAGCACCATGATTGCACTCAGGATGTGAACTGCATTTTAAAGACAAGTTGCCAAGTAAATAATCCTCCACTTACTTTCAGATTGAAAAATCTCTACAAGTTTATGAGGCAGGGAGCTATCCTTTCCATATCACCATGAGCAGATACACAGGAATTCAGCACCCACTTTTCAGGAGCAATCTTCAGTTTTCTGTACCCAACACTCAGCAGCAACAACTGCCTTTAAAATCAGCATCAGCATTTGTCCTGCACAGTCCTGGCAGTCTGACTACAGGTCACTGTGTTCTCAGGTACATGATTGAGGTAAATAAATGCCACGTGTTAAGAGCAGACTTACACATAACTCCAAAGTGGAACCAACTATACATTGCCAACAAAATAGTTGGGCTGCTCTCCCTTTATACGCCCACCAACAAATCTCTACTGATGGCCTTGACTGGATCACAGGAGTCAGTTGGATTAGATCTCACTGATCCAGTGGAGAAATACATTTGCAATTAGATTTCCTTGGAATCAAAAAAATCTGACTCAGATTGCAAAATTGCTATAGCCAACATGGAGGGGGAGAATATATAACTAGGATATAAAATAAGCACAATTAGTAGAAATCTCAAATACACAAAATTATTTCTCCAGGTTTTAGGATGCTGTCCATCAGAATGAAAAAACGAAGCAAACAAACAAAACAAAACCNAGTTTTAGGATGCTGAAAAAACGAAGCAAACAAAACAAAACCCAGAAATGCAACCACCAGGGACAAAGCCCTTGATTCTCTGGTGAAAACAGAGAAGGACTGGGACTAGTGGTGGATGTAGAAGTTCACAGAACATTTGAGTTAATGAACACACAATCTCATGATAGTTATCTGCTATAAAACTTTGAGATCCAGTGTAAGTCCTGATTTTCTAATGAATGAAAAGTCCCTACCACACACACAAAGTTACATCCACTTTTTCCTAGAATGTTTCCTGAAAATCCCCAACTGCTAGAGGCAGCCTCCTAAAGCCACTGTTAAAACCCACCTTTTTTTCAGGATTATTTCCACCATAACTTCATCTCCGGTGCACACATCTGCAAGTCTAGGTGAGAAATACAGAACCACACATTCAACCTAAACTGTTACTCCAAAATACAATATTGTTAAACCAGAAAGGAACAGGGTGTTAACAAACTGTAAAATGTTTTGACTCAAAGTGTTGTACAGCAGATGGAGCTACAAGTATGGCCCAGGAATAGCCACCTACACTTGAGAACACTCAGTGATGATAAATATAAAGGATGTATCCCAACAAGTGAGTATCTTCAACAACTTTCCTTTCTACAGCAAAATGACACACAGACATTCACAACAAAGCAACTCTCCAAGTTTCACATCAACAAAGACCAAAAAGAAATAAAGATAATTAGTTAATTAGGTAATTTTTAGTTTGACTATACTCACAGGGAATGTCCATCATTATCTAATAACCTTTCATCTCATTAAAGAACACAAAAAATACACCTTCAAACACATGAGCAGGTTATGAAATAATTGACCTAAACCAACTGAACTAAACCAAATATAAAACAGACTTTCAAGAAGTCAACCACATGCTTCTAATGAATGTTTGCACACTCCCACAAGTCCCAGCCTGGAACAGCTCCATCACCAACACTCTCCTAATGCTGAGGAATCCAGCGGGCACAACTATGTCCATGACAGTGGACATATGGAAAGTGATACAAACATAACAGTAAACATAAAATTTATTAAAGTACAAACAGATTTTTGGTTTCGTTAATAACACAGGAGAGATTTAATCAAGTACAGATTTTTGGTTTCAATAATAACACAGGAGAGATTGAATCAGCATGTTATACTTTAATCCAAAAGCGAAGAAACTGAAGGCCCCATTTTTGTGGGCAAGACATCCTTCATCACCTGCCTCCCCCCAGCCTCACATGTATATGCTGAGGGTAGAATTCCAAACATTTAAGGAGCTGTATTACATCATTTCACGTGGTACCTTCTTATCCTCAGCCTGGCTAGACAGAATAGATTAACATTCCTGCAGGACAATATAGCTCCAAGATCTCTGTGGAGTATTTTTAGAGGCTCAAAAAAACTGCATCTTGTCTCTTTTCAGTTCAGATTGTGGCCCTACATGAGACTGATTTAGATAGGACAAACTGGAAATTAAGGACAAAGCTTCATAAACAAATTGGTTCCAAAAATTAATCAAAACCAAATAAATCTTGCCCATAACACTGTTTCATGAATGTCCATAAATACAAATAATGTGGGACTGGGATGAGACTGAGAACGGTGTCCATGTTTTTTTCTGAAAACTAAAAAGGAAAATCCATGACATCTGCAAATCAGCCACATGGAAAAGCTTCAGTACTTCTTTGTCAGACTCCAGAACTGAAGTCATCAATCCCAAAGAGCAAGTCACTGTGTCACTGCCATTGTCTGGCATCCAGCACAGACTCTGAACATCCACATGAAACAGAAATATTGTAAAACCAGAAATATTGTAAAACAGGGACAGTGAGGACCAGATTGTGCCCAAGTCCAAGAAAACAAGTGCCAAAGCCAAAACTTGCTGAAGTAAAGCAAATCTGCAATACTTTCTGAGAACACAATTCCACCAGGAAGATGTTTTTCTTGGGGTGAAAATCCTTTTTTTTTATAAAACACCAAAATAGCCTTTATAATTAGATAAAGATTTTCTCTTCTCTCATGTGCCTCTCACGTTAGGTGTTCAGCCATGACCTTCCACAATTCCTGTAGGAGCAGAAAAAATATATGCAGATATTTCCTCAGATCATTAGGTTGCAATTATGAAAATTCAACATTTCCACTGTAAGACAAGTTTTAAGACATGCCCTTTACTCCCATCCATAGACAGGATACATCTATGGAGAGATACCAAATCTATCTATGTAATCTCTTAGAATGACTACCAAATTATCTTTGAAACAGAGCAGTATCATTGATTTCTTCATTCTTATAACATGGTTTAAAAAAATAATTTGTTTTTAGTGTAAGATAATTTATGTTAAAATAATTTCACCGGTCTTCATGACCTTCTGCAGTACTTTGATTGATAATCTTGCTTTTTTTCTTAGCCTGTGTTGACAAATGCTTTCAATAATGCTGGTAGAAATACAAGAGAACAAATACCCAACTTAGTGAGGAATCAAGGTCTCAGAAATGCAGGTCTTATACAAACACACAACCCCTTCTCAATCTGTGGGACAGTGAGGACCAGATCACTTTATTTCTTTAGCATAAGTTAATATATACTTTGTCTGCTATACAAAAGATTATTAAGCAGAGTATCACATACTCTTCACCAGGGTATCTTGAACTGTGATAATATATTTAATGATAAATAAAAACATAAGCATTTTAAAAATGCATGTATTTCGAGGACCAGTAACCTTCCTCAAATAGCCAGGGAATGAGTTTACACTTTCAGGTATAATCCAGGTTACTTTTGTATGCTTGTAAAACTTTTAAACAAGTTTTTCATGCATGTTTTATGTCTGAAGATATCAACATTAAGCAAAATAAATCAACGTCATGAAGTAACTGTGGCCCCTGTAATCTTACTACACGTACACACAGCTATAGTATGTTGACTACACTATTTCTTGGTACCTGATTTGCCATTCTGTACAAGATTGCAAGTTCCCTTAAAAGATCTTAAATTGGACTATTCTAGAAGCCAGAAAACTGTTGGCCAATCTGCACAATATTTCTAAGAGTAGATGATTTGAAAAAAAAAAAGAGAAAGAAAACTATAAGTGTTTGGCAGATAATTAGATAGCCAGAAATATTATATCTGATATGTTAACAGAAGTTAACAGCCAGTCAACTTCTTCAGAGATATTGGAACATTATTTCCTGACCCCTGAACTGGGAAAGGAGTTACTAAAACTATGAAATTAAAGCTCTTCTACAAGCAAATAAATGAGATACTGGTCCCATTTTCTAGTCAATCACAAGAATTTTATTTTACAAAGTAAAAGCTTCTTATCCTTATCCTTTGAGGAACTGAGTGCAGTCTCAGCCACTCTACGGCTGGTGATAGAAAATCAACTCTGCCCCAGCCAAAACCAGGACTTGTGTCAATCTAGTTCAGATTGTTTAAGCACAAACAAGAATCATCTTAAACCAACAAAAAGCGAAGTGGAAAGAAAGTAAAGCAATGTTTATTTTCCTCTTCTTACTTAACATCAAGTAAACAGCTGAATACTAATTTGAGATGATTAGTCTGACACACCACATTTATTTTCATGAATGTCACTTACCAACTGCTCAATTCGTTCATAAACGAGAAACTGGCAGAAATCAGCCTTAATGGGCTCCACAGTATATTTAATTTTTCTATCTTGGAGGTTCTCCAAATCATTCAGATTATTTCTAAAGTGACTGTAGGCTTCACATGTAACATCCATATGTCTTAAAGTGAAGTTCAGCCTGGCAAGAGAATATTTAATTTAGAACATCTCTCCTATACTGTCATCTTAAATGGGTGTGTAACTTAGCTAAGTGGGTCTTCTCAGCATAATTAACTCCCTTCAACAGCCAAAAAAATGTACACCCCCCATTCCTGAAAAGCTGACAAGACTTATGTTAGCTTCAATACACAATAACTCTTGGATGAATCCTTCCATTGATTTTAAGGCACTTTGCCAAACAGAATCATTGTCGTGGCTTCCTGGACAAACACTTGGCAACACATCATAGGAACAGCTATTGCTACATATCTCCAGAGATTTAAGCAAAGACTATTTGTATATTAGTTTATGAATGGACTCCAACAAATAAAAGCATTCAATGAGTCCTTCAAAGAAAGCAAGAGGAATTGTTCTAGAGGTACTAAAGCTGGGAAATATATATCTCCTAGTTCTCAGCCCCTTCATTCCACTCCATGATCTCAAAAATATATAACAAATGTTGTCAGGTATTATAGAATACATCAATCTAGCCCCCTATTTATATTTATTTGCACAGAGGTTATCCCATGTTAAGACAAAGGCAGGACAACAAAAGCCAATCTCTTGTAGAACTCAGATTCTGAATTGATAAAAACTAAGCATTCACAAAAATAAAAGCTTGGCCTGAGCACATACTGGCACCGACACAATGAAAATCAGAAGCCAACCTTCAACTAAAACAGATGTTTCTTCCAAATAAAGAAAGCATGCAAAGTTTTTAGTGCTTTTTATTTTAAGTTCTTGGTAATGCTTACCTCTTTTCTAAAGCTAAGTAAACTGTGCAAGAATTTCTCAAGTTGTGTGTGATTCTATGCAACGTTCTGAACAAGGCATCTGTCAGGTCATCATCATAGAACACTACAAGAAAAAAGATTAAGAGCATAAAATATGAAGTGTATAATATATTGAAGTGTATTCTTTACTTAAGTTTCAGGCCTTAGTTTGATCATTCTAACCAAGCAAGTCACTATTTAACTAAGTGCTGAAGTATGTTTTAATTGGCAATAACTGACCCTGTAAAAGTGTTCACTGCTGCTATTTATGTCAAGCTTTCTTCAGGCCTTCTCTTGTATCAGTGGGAATCACTTTCAGACAACTTACAAAACTTCAACAAGATTTCTCTCAGCCTGTAAATAATGTTACTGCAGAGCCAAAGAACACAAGATATCACAGCACTCATTTCTTACAAAAAAACAAACCAAAGGCATAAACTCCACAGGAAAGTGCAGCATCTGAAAGTGTTTTTCACATTACAGAAAATCTTGGTCTAACCACCTATTTATCATTATTTGCACAGAATTTATCTGATACTACACAATGGCAGGAAATACAGCTCTTCTGAAAGTCAAGTGCACTTACCTGTGATTATGTTGACTAATTTATTTAGTCACAAATAATTATCACACCAAAGGAAAGCAGTTTTCAACATCTGTTCTCCCATTGTTATGAGAGAAAGTAAACACAATTGTATAGAAAAGAAAAATACAGGCAGGAACACTTAAGGCAGAGCTTTGACAAATTAGGTAAGGATCTGACCTATTAAATTTTAAAAGCAAACTAGATATGTTTAAATCGTTACTCATAAGGCTCAAGTATTTGATTTGAAAAGCTTACTGTTTATATTTTCCTACCATCAGCTGCCATTATCACAGAACAGTGATCATGCAAATCAGCAATCTCTTCTTCAGACCAGCTATAAGGAACTTCAGGATCTGTAAGAAAGAATATGGCTTAGGTCTATGTGATTAAATGTCTCAGATGCTTGAAAGAAGAAACCTCTTAACTCCTCTGGGCATCTGCTACTCCATAAATGGAGCATAGCACTGAAAGGACACCAAACCCTCCCTCTGTTCATTCTCTGAAGTTCCCTGCAGTGCTCTGCTTTCTCTGTGGATTCCAACCCTCCCAAGGCTGACTGGTAGGCACAGAATTTACACTTCAGAATTTACAGCACAGAACTACCCTGTAGCAAGGTCACAGATTTAACTGCATTAAAGCAAGTACACCTTTAAACAAAAACCCAAATGTATCTTCACATAAGTTTTGACTAAGTTTACTACTTCATGCTTTTTAAAGTTTAGACTTTGTTAAAAAGAAATTTTATTTTAAAGCCTTTTCAACTCATAATATCAGATACTTCCATTAACCAGATTTTTTTTTTTGGAGGTCCAAGAGAGGCTTTTAAATGTGTAAAGGAGTTTCTAATTGCTTGAATGGTTGTTCTATTTTTTTTTATATGGATTACATCAAATTCAGTTTGGGTGTACTTTCAACTATTTTTCCAGAGGCCTGTGTACTGGAGGTCTCACTTTATAAACACTGAAATGAACTTTTCTTGATGGCTCTGAAGAGAAAAAAAAGCCCACAAAACCAGAACACCAAGCCCTATCTGCAAGAACCCACTGTAACCACCTACCAGTGCAGAATTCATCTTTCAGCCAGTCCAGTTCTTTCACTTTAACTTCTCCTCCTGTGGGTGAAGAAAGACCACATCAGTCACAAATGGCCTTTGGCAGAGAACCTGAGCAAAAGTAAACAGTCAAAACCTGTACTGAAACAAATGATGAAGATATATTACAAGGACATATGAAAAAAGTGAAGCTGAACTTCAAATCATTTGCTTTAACTCAAAACCCAACCATTAAATCAAAACCAGTTACTCACTCTCGAGAGAACAGAATGAAAGCTCAGAAAAACAACCTCTGTTCTCTCTGACACGTCTCACCCACAAAATACTTCTTTCCAGAGTTTATGTGTTTATGTGACCCCTGGCACCTGCACTTCTGTGACGCTCCCAAGGACCTCAGAGAAACTCACACAGTGATGGTGTAGGAACCACAGCTGGTCTTAAAGGATGGCCAGAGAAAGGGTGAGTATTTTGCTCTTCTCAAAAGGAAGCCGTCCCATTATGGACCACACAGAGATATCTTACATCTTTCTTACCAAATGAGTCACTTTCAGCCAAGACAAAAACATAACTGCACGTGTGGATATGCTGGGTAGGCAGTGACTGTGCTGTTTAATCCCAAAGCAGTTCCCATAGAGGCAGTTGCCCAAACACTGACCATACAGCACTTACCTCCTGGCTCCATCAGGTGTTTGTTTAATGCAACGTTTTGCTCACACATGGCCAGAAGATCTTCACCAACATCTGGAAAACAGCGATAATGAAATTAAAAATAAGAATATGGGGTGTGCATGCCCTTGATCTCTCACACTAATACTTGAAGTTTCTCTCAAACCCATGAGATTAAGGAAAATTCAGAGCAAGTCTATCCACTGAGGATTGCTTCCCTTGTATCCCCTCCTTCTTTCTGTATTTCCATACTAAGTTCTGAGGCACCCTTGAATAAAGAATCCCTAGATCCCTATAGGACCTATTTTAATCTGGATACACTATATGTTCATAGCAACATATCTTGCTTTTAAACCCTTGTGCTTAAAAGCAGTGCTGCTTTCTCAACCCCAGAGAAACATCCTGTTATTTTTCAGTAAATAACACATTCATAAAATTACTAACTAAAACTGAACAGATGAGTTTGAAAGTACCAGTATGAAAGCACTGCTTTGTGAAGTTCCATGAAAATATTTAACTGAACATAACTGCCTTACCTGTGCAATAAACTCTCTTGGCAACTGTTCCCATGATAATACTTGTAATTCCAGTGCCACCTCCAAGCTCAAGCACTGAGCAACATCTGAATGTGTCCCGTTTAAACAGGATGTAATCAGCAAGAAGAAAGGCTGCACGCCACACCTGGGGAGAAGAGCAGCAGTTAACACTGGGAAAATGCTGAAGCACCAGCCATGAACAGCAAGACAGTCCAAGGCAGAACACGTACTTGTTTACCAACATCTTCTAAGGGGGTTGCCATAGTATGTTCTGTGGGAATGAGAGCAGAGCAGAAATAATTATCTCAAAATGTTGTTCAAATCAAGTTCCACAGTGACAAGTTTGAAACTCAAGTCATGCTTCTCTTTCAAATATAGAACTCAACACTCTTCACTCTACATAATAATGGCAGATAATACCAAACCCCAAATCTAACTAAGGAGCACTGAATTCCCCATGGTATACAACAGCCCAAATCACTTCTAGGGGAAAAAAGCTAAATGTAAAAATATTTGCAATATCACAGAATTATGATTATTATCTTTATTCACTGAACAATTGATATTCCATTTCTAAGGAAAACCTATTTTTTTGTTTTACACAAACATATTTACTCCATTTCTCCTTGACTGTAACTCTATTATTTACCTATTTTAACAACATCACTGCAGGTGCATTCTCGCTCTTCATCTTCAAAAGCATCTTCTCTCCCTTTCATCAGAATTACAGGACACACTATATCCCTCAAAGGGTCCTCTGCTTCTAAATCAGAGGCACTTCGAGGCCTTCGGACCACTTCCAAGTCTCCATCATCATCCAGCAGAGCTTCAACTCCTTCACTATTTAATCCTCTTTCCTTTTGCAGGTTACTCCTGTCCTTGTCACACAGTTCATCTCCACCTCTGTACTGGTGTTCTCTTCCTGTTGTAACTTCTTCCACGTGTTTCTCAGATGCCAAATCTTCTGTGTTCCAAAGAAATTTGAAATATGACAGGAATACTGTAAGAACACAGTGGGACAGGGAGGAAAAGTTAAACACCAGATAAGACAGAATCTATGAACAATTTCCACATGAATGAAATTTTGGTATGTATTTCACATACTAAAAATCTAGATGCTGAAAAACTACACACAAAACTTGAAATATAGTTCTATTTGCTATGAAGAAATATTTGTTATTAAGTTCTGTCAGTATAAATAAATGAGGCACTTTCACAGTCTGCTGGCTGACTCAGCACCTCTGCAGTCACCATGGACACTTTAATCTGATTTAGTAACACTTATTTAAACAACTGGCAGAAGGGATGGTTTCTTACATGCTCCAAAAGTTCTTCTGTTCAGACAAGTTCAAACCAAGTTCAAAGAAGAATGAATAGAAGTTAAAATTTGGGATTTTTGTTTAAGATCCCTTTCTTGCAAGAAAGTGTTCTAATAAAAAGCAAGAAATTTTTTTTCTTTTACTGTTTTAAAAGTCTTTAGGAATTCAAGCAGCTTCAAGCCTTGAAACTGGCTCAGCAGGAGAGAGCAGAAATAAATGCACAGGAGACACCTGACAAAGCCTGAACATGCTGACACCTTAATAATTTTTTTAACAGTCTTCAAACTGATAACTTAAGCTATTGTTCTCAATAACCAATTAATCAAAAAATATTTTGCAACAATCACCCAGTGACATCATTGTCTATTAAAGTTTTAAGTTATCAGAACATGGACCTTGCAATTTTAGTTATAGGAATCTGTACTGTCTGAATACCACACAGGAGGAAGAACGAACATTCCATAGTTCTTCCATCTATGTTCATTCAAAACAAAAGGGAAGAAATAAAGTGCTTGGCACCACTGCTTTTGATAATTTCACAATTTATGGAGTTCTGTTCCAGTTTCTTTAGGAAGCAAGCAAGACATCCAAAGTTGGTCTGCTGTAATCTGACCAAATTTTCTCTCCAGGGAGACCATTTTCAGCTAAATATAAAAAAATCTTCATTGCCTGGCCCAGCAGGAGAGATTTTTAAAGTCATCTACTGTTTGCATGATGGCCAGATTAAACTGTTTTGGGTATTTAGCAAATTAGAGGATGTAATCAATGAAGGAAATGCTTTTGTTCTCCAAGTCCATTCTGATCCTCTGCATGTTCTATGGCACTCAAAAGTTATAAGGGAAAACTGACACAAAGGAGAAGAGCCTAAACCCCAAGAGCTTCCCTAAAATACAGCAGAATGGCAGTGGTAGACTGTCTTTGCATTTGTTAGAGTAAAAGCTGTCACACTACAATCCAGTTCTTGTCTCCATAACAAGAGGAGTTTCCTAGACCAGGCTCATTCAGAGTAGGTAGAACATGCTGTCATTCCATTCTGTTGAAAGGTTCTTTGCATCAAGCAAAATCACAGCAAACAAATGTCAAACAGCATGAAGACACACCACAGCACTGACTGCCTGGTTTTGACCTCACCAGGGTCAAAATTATTATTCACTTCTTTGTCAGGCCTTCAACAGGCCTACTTTTATCACTTTTAACACTGTCACATGCCAGAACAGCTGCAAAAGCTACTCTTTTTATGTCACAACTCGGTTTGAAGAAACAATTAACACTTCTGTCACAGCAGGACTTTTCCACAGAACATTTTACCAGCAGCTTTAAGGTCACTTTCCTTGACAACTTTATAGCAACCTACAAGCTGGCAATCAGCCAGGGGCGTTTGCCAACTCATTCTACCACAGCCTTGACTCTTCAAATTCCATGCCAGTCAAAGCCATTGCTATTCTGCTATTTCTTGTTGACAATTTTTAAAAACAAACCAACCCCCCCCCCCAAACAAACTTGTTTTGCTCCCCTGGAATAGATAGTAAATCATCACATAGAGATTTTATTAAAATTTATAAATTAATTACTGATAATTTTTACTTTAAGCTTAAATTACACTATTTAAAACCCCTGGACTCTCACCTTTTGTTTATATACAAGAAACATCACAACTTTTTATCATGATTCCCCAAGTCCTATATGGACATTATAGCTCAATAAATGAATAAATAAATAAAATTAAATCTGCAAGCAAGTTAATTTGGTTACTTCTTCTCAGAAAATATTTAATTCTTAAGATAGGCTGTCTAAAACTTCTACATTGTTTTCATTTCTGGAGTTAACTTCATGAGGAGAATCCAGCCAGCCCTCTCCTTAAAGACTCAGTAGGAGGTGATTCTGCTTAAACTGCTTAAAATACATAATTATTAATATCAACCACTCAAAGTAGGATTCAGCCATTACAAAGACATGAGAACAGTTAAAACACAGCTCCACCAGTCTAAGCATAACCTTACCTGGCTGTCCAACTGCATTCAGTCGTACCATGAGGTGCCTTTTGTTTGGGCAGTGCAGGTGAACATCAGACAGTACAGTGTCACTCCTGAACGTGGGGTTATCCATCTCCTTCTCTGTCACATCTACCATGATGTGCTGCTGAGAGGAACATCAACACAGCCCAAGAGTCCCTGGTGCAGTGCTGTCACAGAGTGATTTGACACTCTTCTGTTAACAGGCATCCAGGAACAGCTTTGCTCAGCCAGGTAACCTCACATGGCTTCTGAGCAGACCCCAGGTGGGAGGTGATTGTGCCAGCTCCATGCTCCAGTAAGACAGCAAGTTGCCCATCAGGATATTCAACCTAAAACCAAACACAGGCAGCTTTTAGTGATCTCCTGCCACTGTTTGAACATTGCTCCAGCAGTTTTTCAGAAGATAAAAATCAGATTACACTGTCCAATAAAGCTGCTATGCTCCAGTGCTCCCTTTTACTGTGCTCCAAAGAATCATCAAATATATAACTCTTAGTAGTGCAGTGGCAGACACTGCATATTTTAGGAAGAAATGCTGATTTGTGGTACAAACAACTTCCCCTGTTATGTTACCATGAGTGCTAAATCAAGGTCTTCAAAGGAAATAAGGCCTTACATGCACAACTTCACTGGTTTAAGGGATCTTAAAGCTGTTCACAGAAATCTCTGAATTTTCTTAGGAACAGGCACTATTACCAAGTATGTTATCACATGTTAGTCCTCCAAACTTTGTAAGAGGAGTCTGTGCCCTTCCTGGAGAAAATTCAGTTCCCTTTATACACCCCCACTAACTGGGCAGTTAATGTCTCCCATCTTTGGCACTCTTTATTCTTCCATAGAAAAGAAATCCAACACCTGACACTATCCTCATTACCTAATGTCCAAGGCTGAGCTCTCTATCCTAAGCCATGAACAAATTAATTACCCCTTACAAACAGAAAAATACAGAGGACATTGATTTCCCTATGCTTTACAAACCCTGACATTTTGTGAAAGGGAATGTGAACTGTAGATCTGAAAACTGAATTTGTGTCTTTTTAAAAACTTAGAAAAAGTTTTCTAAGTTTCTAAAAAAACTTAGAAAAAGCTTAGATAACACATGCAAATCATCAAGCATTACATGAATTCTTTAGTCAGCAAAGACACACAGGTTCCATCAGCTATGAGCACCCCTAACACTCCTCAAAAACTGCTGATGCCATTTCCTATACTAGCATTAATGCCTTGGAATTTATGTTACATTTTCTAGTATCTGCTTGTTCTTGAATCAGGTCACAGAACTACAGAGTGGGTCAGGCTGGAAGGGACCACAGATGGTCCAACCTCCCTGCTCCAGCAGGGCCATCCCAGAGCACATGGTACAGGATTGTGTCCAGACAGTTCTGGAATGAGGGAGACCCCACACCCTCTCTGGGCGATCTGTTTCAGTGCTCGGTCACTGCACAGTGAAGAAGTTCTTCCTCAAGCCCAGGTGGAATTTACTGGGCATCAGTTTCGGCCCGATGCCTGTCGTCCTATTGCTCAGCACCAGCGAGCAGATCCTGGTCCATCCCAACACCTCCCTTCACATTAGACACCTCCAATTAGACCCCTGGTCCGCCCTCTGGCACCCACCCTTTAGACAGTGACACACCTTGATCAGGTCCCCTCTCAGTCACCCCTTCTCCAGGCTGAAGAGGCCCCGCTCCTAAGAGAGATGCTCCTGACCCTTGATCAATTTAGCTCTCTGCTGGACACACATACACACACTTAAAACGCTCCGAGCTTTACAGGCAGCCTCTGTATCTGCAGCTATGCAGCTCCATTAACCTCTGCAAGACCTGCTGCCCCTCCCAAGCCGCCCTTTGCCCGCGGGACTCGGCGCAGGAGGTGCCGCGGGGCACAGGCCGCAGGCGCTCCCGGCGCGGGGCTCCCGCTCCTCCGGACCGGGGGCTGTGGGGGGACAGATCCTGCCTGTCCCGTGTCCCCCCTCCCCGGGCAGATCCCGCCTGTCCCGGCCCCTCCAGCACCTCCCTCCGTCGCTGCCGCAGCAGCGGCTCCGTCCGCCCCTTCCGCTGACGCCGCTGCCCGGCGGCCCCCGCGGGCCCGGGCGGTGCCTGCGGGGTGCGGGACTTGGGTAGCTCAGAATTACCCTCTAAACCCGGGTAAAAAAACCCCCCAAACTTGTCAGTGAAAGGCAGCGCCGGCAGCGCCAGCAGCCCTGCGCGAAAGGTTCCGCAGGGGCGGTTGGCGGGGTTTGGACCCACGTTTCTTACCGCGTTCTTTTATTAATTGGTTTTAGCATCTCTCGCCGTGTCGCGTTTCGCGTGTAATTCCATGCAAAAACATCCAAACGGCTTGAAAGCAAAAACGGGAAAACAGTCTGCAGAGGCAAATAGCCACTTCTTCCTTAGTCCAGATAATGTCAGAATTCTACTAGCGCCGTAAGATTAGCTGGAGCAACAGCAGTATGTGCTCACTTGTTTTGGGGGGTAGTTGCTTAACTCAGCGGAGTTTTTAACTAGTCATGAACCAGGTGAAATGAACAGAGGACTGAGTTAGGTGTTGAGCAGAACCATCATTCCAGAGTGCTTTGGGAGAATTTAATAACAGAAATTTGTCTACCTTGCAGAGTTAGTATCTACATTTTGGACCTTTGCTACAGATGATGCTTGTATTTTTCTTGAGTAGATGCTTGTGGGGAAGGAAGAATTAAAGAGTCAATGTTCGAAAAAAAACCCCACGGAGTGTAATGCATAGTCTGTATCTGTTTCTAAATGTCTGCTTCTCATGATTTGCATTCTTCAACAGAGGCTAAGAATTATTAAAAGAATGAAGTAATCTTTTTGTATTTTTACAGCCAAGAGTGTTGGGTGGCAATGGAATGGAAAACACAGCAAGCCATTCAGTTGCCTCCTTGGAGTTTCTGTAGGGATTTCTGCTGGATGAACATCTGTCAAAAATGCTTTGGAGATTTGTTCTCCTTTTATCTGGCTCCTGTGAAAGAGCAGAACATTATTTTACTTCCCATGGTGATACACTGCCACATAAATTATTACTGCAGTCTCTCTCTGCTGGCATGTTCCCACTGCTATAAAGTGCTAACAATCTGCAGGAAAAGCAGTTTTTATTTGTTGGAAAATCCTGCCAGTTTGCAGCAGGAGACACTTACTGGCACACAGACTAAGTATTACTAGAGGAGCTAAAGGGTGAGTGTTTCACTACACTACACGGGAGCTTTTAAACACAAAGGAAGGTACATTATGTGAGAAATGCTGTAATTTCTTTTCTACAAAATGCTGCTGCCTAGTTTCACAATATGTATCATTATTAAGCAAAGCAGGAACACCTTGTGGCTGCAGAAAGTCATGCAGGAGCCAGTGTGGCTGCAGGCATTGTAATGTGGGTGATAATGATGGTTGTTTAGGGAGATGCAGTTTCTGTACTACACACAAGAGGGCTTTGGCAGCCAATTCCCGACATCTCTCTCTTTTTTTAAGGATGCACCTCAGGTACATTTCCTATCTTCCCCACAGCCATCTGAGCTGTCAATTTGCTTAAAAAAAGCAACTCAAGAGTATCCCTTAGTCACATCATACCAGGTATTAGACAAGTTACTCCTTTCCACATGGTTTTCCCCCAGTCCTTTCATGGCCCAAAGGGTATTGATAGGATGGTTCTTTACAGAGTCTCTTCTAAAATACCAGCACTTCTGCAGGAGGCTCAGAAAAGAAAACTATACAGACAATCCTGTATCATGGGGAAGAACCTAATTCCTTAAGATTAGGTAAGAGAACAGAGCTGATTCTAAGCAGACAGGAATAACAGATACACCACCATATCCTTGATTTTGTACTGTGCAGTAGTGCATCCCTGAAAGCTCAGGTTATCTTTCCAGCATATACTGTACTGTCTCTTTGCTTGTCTTCTTTTCTAGTAGACATTATATATCTAGTAGAAAGAAGCCTATGCTGTGCTTTCAGTAGGTCAGTAAAAACAAAAAAAGTAAACCAAAAAACAAACTGAAGGCTCTCAGGAACTAAAAAAAAATATATATCGGCCCTCATAATTTTAATCCTACTGTACTGGGGCTGTTGAAAGGAGATGTGCTGAAACAGGTTTCACTTCATCTTGTTAACTGGTGTGCTGGTATGCAAAGTATGAGACAAGTTGCTTAAGACAGTGAATAAAATCACTGTTGGTGTTCATGATAAATCAGTGAAGAATCTTCCTAAATAACTGCTTGAGGTTGAAAAGTGCATGAGGGGAATAACTGAAAAATAATAAAAAGGACAATTGCAGATGTCAGCTTTTTTGTTTCCACATTTCCTGAATATCCATTTCTCCTTCCCAGGGGAAGTTAAGAATCATACTGCCTTGCCAACAAGAAAACTGAATTAAAAAGCAGTAACATTAACTTCTCAGAGCTAAAATCCACGGTGATTTCTTTTTCATTAACTATTTTGTGGTTGTTTATCAGCTACTGTCATACCCTTTATATAGACTATAGCATTTATCTCCTGAGTCTTATTCACAACAATAATTTGCATGTCTTTGACATCACCCTATCATGAATTTCCATGTCCAACACAAGCTGACTTGCACAAAACTTTTTCTGTGAGAGGCACGTATGTATCATATCAGGTGAATGTCTACCCAAGTGACTATGGTTGCCAACACCAAAAATGAGTTTGCCTATGAGGATATTGTGAGACAGCATCAAAAGCCTTGCTAAAGTCAGGATAGACAATATACACTGCAAATATAGTTGGAAAAGAGACAAGCTTGGGATCCCAGTTAAGACTCGTGCCCCAAGACTTCTTCATTTTGTCTTACTACATTACTTAGTCTAACTAAACATTTCACTTTGCTTCATTAACTTTGTATGACCCAAACATCACAATTACAAGGAGGCAACAGCTGCTTACTTTGTAGAACTACACAGGCACTTTCATGTGTTACAAATACAAATCAGAGATGTCAGAAAGAGATGGCAATAGCTCAGAATAATGCTGTATTTGCTTAACAATGTATTCCTGAATGGGTACTTTTGCAGAGCAAAATGTGGTCTCTAGTGCTGATGATTACTGTGTTTAAATAAACACTCTCTCAAGGAATATTTTGCTTTTAACTGATTCTACTGCTGAAGCCCTACTGGTTCATGATAGCTCGTTGCCATGGATTGGTAATGATGTCACACATTCTGCCCAGTGTCCATGCCAGAAAATAAATGAGAATGACTTTTTTAATTACTGGGAGTTACTTAGCAGTTCCCTGGAAGGTCTGAAGGGAATTACAAGGAAGAAAACCTAATGCCCCATTGACCCTACCTGTATTGTATCTTTATGCTAGTAAAGTGGCACAGTAAAACCCCAGAACAAATGGTCTGCAGATTTAAAACCAAGGTTCTGTTACTGCAGTTTACCTTGTTACCCAACATTTCAGTGGGATAGGTGAAGTGTGGCTTAGGGGCTCACACATGAACACACCTGTGCCCTTGGAAACTACATACCTATAGTTTCTGTAAGAGGGTGTACTACTTGTGACCTTCTCTCCATCAGTGACTTTCTGACAGGAAAATGATCCCAAGCAGGGCGCAGACATCCCTGCATCAGGTAGCAATTGCCATGCTGCTGCCTTCTCTCACACCACCTTTCAAATTAGTTTAGATCTGTCCTTTTGAGCTCGGCATCTGCAACGAGGCAAAGAACGAGAGGAAATCTCCCGTAAATACATCGTAAAGGCTGCAGGAACACCAGCGCTGTCACTGCTCCCTCCTCCCCTCCAGGATAGCGATGTTTGGAACAAGGGAGCGATCAGGATCCCCATCCCCGCGGGTTCTCACAGGTATCCCTTTCCGGGGCGGCTGAACCCACCTGCTCAGTGCCGCGCTCCGCACACTGATGCTCCGGCGGGGCGGGACAGGTACCCGGGGTCAGGGGTGACCCCTGTGTGCCGGGCGGGTCCCCGCTCCGCCCGCGGGGCGCGCAGGGAGCGGGGCGGGGCTCGGGGCGCGCAACCTGCGCGGCCGTCGGGTCCTGCCGAAGCGGGGCGGCGGCGGCGGCATCAGCATGAGGGTGAACTTGGGCGCCCTCTCCCTCTTCGTGGCCCTGGTGGGACTTTCCAGCTTCGTCTTCCTCGTGGTGGCCATTGCGACGGACTTCTGGTACATCATCGATGCCTCCAAGCTGGAGGCGTCCCGGAACGGCTCGGACGCGCTCAGCTCGCACTCGGGGCTGTGGCGAACCTGCCGCGGTGAGTGGGGAGGGCGGAGCGGGCATCCAGCTGCCGATCCAGCTGCGGGGATCCAGCTGCGGGGATCCAGCTGCCGGGGTCCGAATGCAGGGTCCTGGGGTCCGGAGAGGCCCGGCATCCGTGGGCAGTGCCTTGTCGATACCACCCCCCCCAACCCCGGGTTACCTGCTGAGGGAGACATGGGGAGAGCGAATTTTCTGCTGCTGTAACCTGATTATGCATTAACTTTTAATCCGAGCTAATTTAATAAACCTTAACCATTTAGGAGGAAGGAGATGTCTTTTCATTTGGCTCGGGGAATTAAGGGGCGAAAGTTCTGGGTTAAAGCCACTAAAATGATAAATAATAACATAAAGACTATAAATATAAACACTATAGGTATATAAACAATATAATTAATGTTATTATTATGTATCCTTAAAATAATATAGCAATATAAACATTGTTAGTTTGAAATGCGCAACATTTGTTAAAATTTTTAACATTAAAATTGAAATTAGGTTATCCATAAATAATTGAGATAAACTTAATCATGTACTAACTCAAGGTAAGTGACTAAAGACTCACCAAGTTCACCAGGTAGTTGTACTGTGTTTGGTCTTGCTTGGTGTTTCACAGTTCTAGATTTTAATGAAAGACCTGTAAACACTATATGTATGTTAGAGAATTTCCTCCATTGAGTTAATTTGTGACTTTTGGTTTTGATTCCACCATTAAAAGCAAGGAGTAAGTAATGTTCACCAGAGTCAAGAAAGGATGTTGCTCCCAATAGAGTGGGGAGAAGGAGCAGGTTTCAGGAATTCTCCTTGTGCTGTATCCCAAGCCCACTGCAAGGAGCAGATGTTTCCCTGCTGACTCCAGCAGTCAGGCCCCATGGGAGCAGCCAATCCTGGGTATCCCCATCTTTCCTTCCCTGCCTAGGAATAACTGTTTTAAAAACTGTTTTAAACAAATATGAATTATACTTACATGCAAAAAAAAAAAATGGCAAAAAGATATTATAGTGTAACTTTTTCCTCATTGTTTTTCCCCTTCTCTGTTAGTGAGGAGTGAGTGTTATCCTTTGATAAACCCCTTCTGGCACGAGAATGCAAACATCACCGATTCACACAGACAGCTTTTGTGTGAGTAGCATTTATATTATTTTTATATTTATATCCACCCTTCCCTCCCTCCTTGGCCACTTACAAGGACTCATTTCTGATTCAGAGGGGGAACTTGCTGAGATAGTGTTTTGACTCTGCTTCTGTACAGTATCTGTCACTGCCTGTGGTCTTTGAGTAGGTTTACTTTAGAAATAACCATCTATTTCATGTCAAGTTCAGCTAATTTCTGCCACAGGAGCAAGACCTTTCTGACTGAAATGGCACAGGAAGGTACACAATTGTTGAAAAATAAAAGGCAAAAATAGTCAAAATTGCCTCAGAGGAGTTTGGTCACTGAAAATGCTTAAGGACACATTTAAACAAATCTTTTAGGCAGTTACTTTTCTACCCTTCCAGTGGGATTCCTTGCACTGATAAAAGACTTAAGTTTGTGAGAATTTAAGAAAATAAATCACTGACTAAAAGCAGTGTTCAAAATCCGTGAGGAACATTGTGTTCAAAACCACTAAGCTCCTAACTCTACTTCCTTTTTTTTTTTTTCTTTCAGATACATTAGTCACTGTCAGGATGTTTTCAAAAAGTCCAAACTGAACATTTTCAAATACTTACAGCACCTCCTAAAAGATGATTTAGCTTCTCTGCAAAATCCTCTGCTCACACATGCTCTTATATGGGCTTGATTTTTACAATCTTTTAATTTGCTTACCTCTCCTCTGTGACTCTGCCTCTTTCCATCTTGCGTGCAGAATATGTGCATTAGTCCTGTGTCTTAAAATGGGACTCTTTCCCTCAAAACCAGCCATTCCCTGAACAATCCTCCAGAGAGGCTTAGAGTGTCTTCAGTCCCTTGGAGCAGCATCCCATGATGCAGCTAAAAGTGCAGCACACGTGGGAAAGGAGGCCTGGGAGGTGCTGATGTTGGTGGGGCTGTGTCCCAGCTGTAACTGGGAAGCTGAAATAGGAATAAGATCCCAGTGGGCTACTGAAAGAGCCATATAAACATATTGACAGGTTCAAGACTAACAGCCCAGATTATCTCTCTGAGCTTTCAAATAGAAAAGTGCCATTTCTTAAATTTTCCTTGCTCAAGACAGAGGGCCTTGGCTGCTTGGTGTTGCTGAAAACTCCGAGGATCAGTGAAAATGACTGCTCACGTTTTAGGTGTGGGCAGCTCAACTGTTATGTTGGGGATGGTTCAAAATTTCAGGATTAAATTATTAGCATTTCAGAAGTTGTGTCCATATTTGCAAAAGGCACATCTGTTATTTCCCTCAGGTGGGCAGATTTTAGGTTGAATCTCTTCAATGACGTAACAAAACAAAATCAGAGATTACACAGAGCTCTTTTGTTTATAAAAATGATGGCTTGGAAACAAAGGACAGCTCTTTGGTAGTCATTAAGTGTAAGAAAATAGTGGATATGGGTAAAAATTGGATTAATAACCATGTTTACAGGCTCTTCAGGGGTTAAGAGAATTTTTTTCTCTCTCACTTTCACATCAAGTACTATTTTTAGGTTCCTGGACAAAGACTTCAGGTCTGCAAAGACACTTGCAGATTTTATAATAAACAGGCATAGTCTACCTAAAAATGATGAGATAAGAAATCAAAGATACTTTTATTGAAATAACCTGCTAGGCTTGATTAGAATGACCTTCAGAGTGAACTTTTTGATTTTTTTGGCTGTTCAGCTTCAGTGCAGTTTCAGTGTTGTGAGGCTACAGGTCTGCAGCAGCAGCAGCTGAACACAGGACCTGCCATGTCAGTACTTCTTTCTTCAAGGAAATACAGATATTTCTAAGTGACATCTAAGTTTGTTAAGCACTGAGATACTACTTTCTGCTCTTTCTTAAATATTTTCTGACTGTGGTCACTGAATCGTATTTAGGCAAACCGTTTTCATCTACAACATATTTTAACTAGAATTTCAGAGGAAAATTTTGAGGGCATGGATTGCAGTGTAGTTACAGTAGTTTCTTCATCTGTTGCTGTATGGGGCAAACAAGCTAATTGCACAGCTTTAATTGGTTACTTCAAAAAATTGTATTTTTCTCCATGTGTGCCTGTGCAGGTGTCTGTGAGGAACATTCACATGGGATTAATGTCATTCCATCTAGCTGTACACACATATTTCTCACTGTTTGACTGGCAGACTGAATTTCATGAGCTCATGGAAACATCTAACGCATTTCTTGCTGATTATTCCTAAAAAGATTTTAAAGGACTGTCTCCTAATGTAGGCACTTAAGTAACACAATCGGTCACGTCCCTCATTCTTCAGAGTTTGAATGCACTTCTTGGTGTTCCTTGACTAGACACAAGTGCCAAAAAGGTGGGAGAAAGTCTGTATGTGAGTGCAAAGAGCTGGGTCTAAGTGGAAACAAAAGTCCTGGTCACTTCATTAGAGAATGAAAAACCTCCACATTCCCTTCCTCCACACATCCAATTTCTCCCCTAGTTATACACAGCATATTCCTTTTAGGTCTATTGTGCACTTCAAATGGAGCTCCT
Organism: Pachyramphus minor; assembly: GCA_013397135.1. Classification (NCBI taxonomy): domain Eukaryota; kingdom Metazoa; phylum Chordata; class Aves; order Passeriformes; family Tyrannidae; genus Pachyramphus; species Pachyramphus minor. The sequence goes on from VYXB01006448.1 coordinate 455,787, forward strand.
GGTAAATTAAAATAATTTGGTGTACAGGTTAAAAATCCTGTGCTAGCAGCAATATTACTCAGGCAATCAACATAGGTGCTGTTAAGCCTGGGAGTATAATGTGTTTTCACATCACAGGAGTACTCTTGACTGATTCCTCTAATGGATTAGACACAAACATGCCTTCTCCTCTGCATTAGCCTTCCACTTCTTTTCTTGCCACTCCCTCCAGCTGAACATATAGTGTGTACCCTCTCTCTCCCTCAAGCCCACAGGGTATAAAATATTTTCCTACTACAGATTACATTATGACATGGCTATATATTTATTGAAAACATCAGCCACTGTCTAAACAAAAACACCACTAGACTTCCTGCCACTAGTTTTCCTAAAATTTCTGCATTTAAAAAATGCTTTTTTTACTGGAGATGTACACTTTCCTCTGTCCTTTACATGATTAAAAGTGCCACTTTTCACAATTTAGAGAGTTATTAGGGTCTCTTGGTGACCAGTAGGATTATAGTCCTCTGAAAATCACCCTTAGAACTGAAATCTGTCATCAGACCCCCCAGATATTTTGCCTTGCCATGTGTTCTCCTGTGCCAGCTATGGAACACAGCAGGAAGAGCAACTTTTTTTCATGGTGAGCTGCATCCATCTCTCATGAAATGATAAAATGAGGATGTCACTCTCACTTCAAAGGAAGCTGCATCAGGAGTTCTGAGCAGCTTTGCCATTTTCCAGCAGAAGAAACATAGCATCCACAATCACATCTAAGTGTTGAGGATCACATACGGAGAGAGGGAAGCTGGTGTGTGGAAGGAATGGCAGTATTTAATCACCTGAAAGATTTTCCCCAAGAGTTTCAGCTTTGTAAAAGAATTTCTTCAAAGAAAAAACTAAACAAACAAAGCAAAACAAAAAAAATTACCACCACCAAAACAAACAAACAAACAAACAAAAAACCCCACCCCAACAAGTTACACTGGGCAAAGGTTGCTCTTAGGTATTTTTGTAATATAAATATTTTCCATTTACCACAGTCTGTATTGTTAACAATTAGTGAATACCAGTATAGATTTAGATAAAGACAGCACCCATGTAATCCCTGCAAAATGAACAGTGTTGTAAATGTTTCTAATCAAAACCAGACAATTTCTCTTGAGTCTTGAGTCCCACCTGCACTGCAGAACTGGGGCTGGTTATGAAAAATGGTGTGAGAGGAACTGCTGTTCTTTCTTACTGTCTGCATGACACACAAACCATCTGCATTAGGTACCTACAAGGTACCTACAAGACCCTGACAATCCTGATTTTTTGTTATTGACATGAACATCATGGGCAGTGATTGATTTCCTTTTACAGGTCCATTTTTAGTGCTCTCCTGTATTCCTGAGCCATCTAGAGATGAGCAGTTAATGGATGTGGCTTCCACTTACATGTGACTGGAAGAAAATCTTTTTCCTGATATAAAATCAAGACTGGAGTGTGCAGCTGCCCATGCACAACTGCTTAAAGTATTCTCCCAAGAGTATTTTTATTTTTTCTTTTTTAAACTTCTGTGCGACTGGAACTTGAGGCTGCAGTTAGTGCTTCCTGCAGGGAAACAATCTTTGCAGCAGAGGCACTTACTGATACCTCCATTGTTTTAATGTAACAGCTGTCTTGGTTTCTTCCTCAACAAAATTAGTTTTATAGTCCAGTTAAACTTGTCTGGATTTCCTTACAGCATGTGGACCCTGTAACAGTCACTAACCAGCTGCTTTCACACTTCACCCTACTCTTCATGGTCCTGCTTTATTTTTACTTAGTTTATTTTATTTTTACAGTTTGTAATGTTATAAAGAATCCCCTATTCTTTGGCAGTCTGACATTTTTCCTGGGGCATTTACAGTTCTTCGCAATTTTTCTTTTGGTTTGAAGTTATCAGAAGGAAAACAGGGCTGGAATATCTGGCAAGAGCTAGTTCAGAGGCCACGTGAAATAAGACCCAAATGATGTACACAGAAATTCTAATTTAATTGATCTGGTAGGTGTGTACCTAAAGGGATCTGCTTTGTTTCTGAGCAACAGTGTACTGTTCCTTCAGAAAGGTCCCAGTGAACATCTGCTTGGGTACTTAGAGTAGATATTACAGTAAATATATACAGAAATCTGAGATAACTCCAGCATCACTGCAGCTGAGGCCAAACAAGTGACAACCTCTGATGAATGTTCTCGTTTTAAAGTCATTGGTACTGTGGCAATAGAACGTGAGCCATGGTGCACCTCTCACATCCATCATTCTACCCATTCCTGCTTCTCAGTGTCCCCTGTTCCCACTCCAGCATCATTTTATTTCTGCTGTCTGCAATTTGTCTTCCAGTTTAGCTCAGAGACTTTTTGAGAAGAGCACCAAGCCAAAACATGTAACACACAGACCAGAGCCTGGCTAATTATCCTGGAGTTCCCTAGCCCAGCATCCTTTCTCTTTTGAACAGCAGGGAAACCAGGCCTTCCTGTCCCTGGGGTCCAAGCCCAGAAGTCTCACATTTAGCCACTGACAGCAGTTCTTTCCAGTTGCTCATTGTTTTTGCCAAGTTGTTTCCTTCCTCTCTTCCTTACAAGCAGGTAGGACTTTCTCCATGCACTGATCCTTCCTGGCTTTGCCAAGTCTTTCCAGAGCAGCCCCTTTGGTTTTAGCAGCTGCCAAGCGTTGAGTTTCAGCTCGAGGCTTTTGTCTTTCTAACTGGCTATTTAGTAACTGCTGGGTAAGATAAACAAGCCTTTAATTAAGCTCTTCTGAGTCGCTGCCATTTGGAATATTTCTGATGAGGTGACTATTACAGTTTTCTAGAGACTATTTGCTATTATAAGCTGTGCAAACAAATCCAAAGTTAGTTTGAAGCAATTAAGCTCCAGCACGTTAACAGGAGATGATTAACAAAACTGCTCGGCTTGCAGTTGGTTACTTCTGACACCCTTCAATTTTTCTAGTTCCTTCCACAGATTTCTCTTCACAAACGACTCAACAACTGTGTTGGGTGGTAATTTAGAAGTGCCTGCCAAATCCTGAGATCTGGACACACACTGCAGATGTCATTCTTACAGATATTTGGTTCAATCTCTACAAAACCAGCTTTGGCTAGCTAATGTAAAACTTCATTAGCTCAGATCAGGCAATTTAGGGTGGTTTTTTTTTTTTCCTACAAAAAGCAGAAGTGTTTTTAAAATGTTTATGAATTTGTTTCAGTATTTCTGAGACTAAACTATTGGATCTTTTGTGTTGGACTGATGGGGAACTCCGGTGTTGAGCAATAGATGTGGGAAACTGAATTCTGTTTTGCAGGAAAGTGCACATACCTCTTCTTGTGCAAAATGTTTAGGCTGTTTTGTTTTTGGTTTTTTTTTTTCAATACTAGATTAATTTCATCAATATAAAGAGTTATATGGACAATATATAAGGCATTACTGTGTATTTCAACAGAAACTGAAAAAAAATCACTAAAATGACTGCAAAGTTAATGTTTTAACTTTTTTCACAGATGATTATTGAGGGTAGAAACACAGTAAAGATATTTTAAGTCATGTTCTTCTATAAACTAATTCTGTTCCTCTAATCAAGGAATATAATGGCATAATATCATATGCCAGATGGCATGAATTCAGATTCCTGAGTGGTTTCCATGGCAGCATTTTAGAATAAGTTTTCCAGGCAGTTGCAGATTTCATAGGACAAATGAGTATTAGATATTGAACTTGAACAGTGGAGATGATAAAAGTGCTGTTTAACCAAATACAATCCATTAAATATTTGATTTAAAAAAAGCTGCAGGTGATTAATGAGAATTGTAGTTCCAGCTGTGTGTAGGAAAAGTGAGGCTCTGTCACAGTGGGATCTGTGGGTTTCAGCTGAGATATCCCTAAACCCTATATTTTCACTGAAGAGGCCATAAAAATCAGAGTTATTCTGACTTTGCATGCAACTGCCACAGATCATTCATGTAATCTATGACACTCCCCAGGATGTTCTGGTATGGATTTGCTTTCCCTTTCCTTCACAAGGTTCCATTCAGAGCCTGATCTACCTCACTCACTGTCCTGGCTCAGGTTGCAGTAGCTGAAATCACACCATGATAAGGAAAGTCAAAGAAATAGCAACTGTAGGTGCTACTGTCCTGAGGTGTAGTTTGTTAGAAGTTACCTGGAAAATCACAAGGCACAGAGCCAGTGATGAGCTTATTTATGTTTTTTCCCTCCCAGCAAAGCCAGATCTGGGGACAGAGTTGTACCATTCTTACATTCACACTTTTAAAAAATCTTAATTGTATCAGATTTTATCTGCCCAAGGCCTTTTCACCTTTTACATGCAAGGCCAAATCTAAGAGGACACATGGATGTCAGGGTGGTGGTGAACCAAAATCAGGCTCCATAACCCTCAGCAAGCACAAGTGTGGCTGAAGACCAGTCTGTTCCTCCTCCTTCTCTGGAATCTGAGAGCTGAATTGGGTCCCAAATCTCTGTTCTGTCCCATCATGTTGCATCACAGCCCCAACAACCACTTCTACCCATATAAAACTCCTGAACTGAGTCCCATGGCTATTTCTCATCTTGCTATTCAGCCAAGATTTGCAGACAGTTTTGACATACTGGTTTATACCAGTTACACTGGTTTATAAGCTGAAGATTGATCTGGTTGTTAGAACCTGAGAATTGCCATAGGTTTGTGTTTCTTAGCCAGCAACAGCAGCTGTGGCTACTTTTGCTGAAGGAAAACCCAGAGAGTGTCCTCAGCTTTAGAGAAAGTGCTCTCTTCAATGCAGAATGCTGAATTCATGATTTCTGAGCATCAGCTGGTCCTGATGTGGGCATATGTGGGATTGCATATGAAAATATAATACCAGCATAAATAAACAGAAGAACAGTAGGGTCACCTCCCAAAACTTTGTCACATTTTCCCTTGTGATCATGTTCTGTGCTACACGAATCAAATAATTATGTCTTGAAACCACATTCTACCCGAGTAAAGACATTAGCAGTGTCTGCCTTGATCCCATGCAGACCTTCCTAACCTTCCAAGCTTTTAGAGCTGAACAGAGATACACAATTGTGTCTTATCTTTATAATTCTGTTGAAGAGGATAAGCTGGATCCTTGGCTAGTGGCAGATGGAGTATTTCCAATTCAGTGGGCAGTTACAATCACTTAAAAAAATTGATCATTTGATCACACAAAACCTGTGACCTCTAACTGATTTCTTTTCCTTGGGAACCAGCTAATGGTGTATTGTCTTTCCTCTGTGAAATTAAATGAGTCACTGAAGTCTAGACCTCTTCAGAATATGGATTTTAAGTTGGGTGGGTTTTTTTTCCTCAATACTTTGATATTAAATAAATTGACACTGGAATTACTTTTTCTTGGTTATTATTCTTGGAAAGGTTGGGTTGAATATTGTGGATAGATTGCCTGAGAAGGAACAAAGACACAAAGATGGTTTATGATGGAAAAAACAGTGTGATATGAAAAAATACATAGCAACTCTCTGTTTACACAGCTATTAAAATGTTATAGGGATCAAGAAAGACTAATGTAAAACATTTAGCATGGGAGGAAGTGAGCAGGATAGGTTAATGTACTTAGGGAAGCTGCTGTAGAAAACAATGACAGAATCAGAGCTCTAGTTGATGGTCAGCTGCAACAAAGGAAAAGGTCACCAAATTGCTAGATCTGTTCAGCAGAGGACATGTGACAGAAGAGAAAGAATTTAATCAAAAGCATGGCTGGATCTCACCACCCAGACACAACAGTGCCACTCACTGTGATCTGTGTGATAACCAGGGCTACTTTTGATTTGGGTTGTCAGTGCCTACCTGGTATGCAGTGCATCACCTGTTATCCAGCTTGGCTTAACAGCTGAGTCAGTTTAACTGCTTTAATATATCTATGAAGACATATCCTGTATATTTGTGGTCCCTGAAACACAGGCTGTGATCCTGTGAGGGCTGGCTCTGTATGTGACCTTTTCCTCCATACCATATATTTGTCCTGCCAACTTAAACTGAAAAACCAAGAGGTTTTCCAGTTTCTTGTTGATTCAGCACAAAATAAGGCTTTGATTCTGATCAGGGGCTCTGCACTTAATAATTATTAGTACATCCATTGACACCATAATAAAATATTGAAATACTAACAATCTTTATTTTTTCTTCAGACATGCATGGAACATTTGTCATCTTGATGCCCCTCAGCCTTATACTGATGATTTTTGGAGGAATGACTGGATTCATCAGTATCCTTGCCAGGGCCTACCTACTGCTTCTAATGACAGGACTGCTTTTTCTTTTTGGAGGTACAATATCAAACTCCCAACCAATTTAAATAATAAGGGATTATATATGGGAAACATCACTTTGTTTTTCCAGGGAATAAGAGCTAAGCAGGAGTTTCTTTTCAGAATAATGCTGGTGTGCATCTTGATGGGATTCTGGAATAGAGCAACTTAGAGTCAGGAAAGGCAAATAATCACCTACAGCCAAACATCCTTGTGCAGTGAGTCACACTTTGAACACAGAGTGTTTGCTGTGCCCATTAACACAAAGGATTTAATACCTTCTAAGCACAGGGCACACATTCATTACAAACAGGGTAATGGAGTAATGGAAAAGCGACTTTGGAACTGCTAAAGCATTAGATTTGATAACCTCACACAGATCTTACACCCATTAAGAAAACTGGCACTTTTTCAAAGGCATTTGCATTGGGTTCCTGAAAAGGGTCTTGCTGGGCATTCCTGGGTTAGCTTCACTGCTAGTTTTGAACTAGAGTAGTGTCCCCAAACTATGGGTCACAAAAGAAAACCCCCAAAAGTTATTTGGGAGTATAACATCTCATTTTGAAGTTAGTAATAGAAGCCACACCAAAGTTTTTCTCCTTCACAATCAGATAAGACACTTTCTTGTCCTGCAAGTGTTCCAGTATCTACTTTCTCTGGGCTACAGCCCTTTGTTCCAGGGCCTTTCTATCACATTTTCCTGCCACTGATCAAGTACAGGTATGACTTTGGTTAGTATATGTCCTTTGAGTGACTTACAGGCTTAGGATTTAGTATGTACTTGTGCTAGATATGCCATTCCCTAAGTTTGCTACCTCTGTACAGTCCTTTCATTCTGAAAACATCCAGCTCCTTGTTTGAGTGCCTTTACTCATTTATTTTCAGTCTGCTCCAAGGATGTCTTTGACTAATTTATTTGGAAGTGATGAATAGTCATGACTGCACAACACTTGGTGGGAGCTGACAGCAAAGACCAGCAAGTTTACATGAAACACTCAAAATTTACAATACTCAAAATTAGAGAACAGCCCAAATTCAGGTCAGGGACCTGAAATACAAGAGTCTGTGTCTCTGTGGGCTTTCTGGCATAGAGGTAGACATCTGCACATGGTGCTCAGCAGTGAAGAATCAGGATGCATTATAATACAACATTGAAAACAGAGATGTGTGTGCATTAGGTATCTGTGAAATATATGACTGGATTTTTACTGTGGCAGGCTTGATGTTAGACATTTTGATTCAGTATTTAACAGTGGGAACACATTGTACTCAATGGACAGAAAACCATCCTTAAATAGATACCAAAGATAAACTGGAAATCTGGCCTGGGTGGGATAGGAAGGAGTGGCAAAGAAGCCCTAAGCCATATCCAATTGATTGTTTTTGATTTAACCAGGTGAGTGTGTTTCTCTCTCTCTCAGCTCTGGTCACACTTGCTGGGATCAGTGTCTACATTGCATATTCAGCTGCTGCCTTTGAAGAAGCTGCCTGCCTCCTGAGGAGCAAGGACCTCCTGGTGGAAATCGATATCAGGTTTGGCTGGTCCCTGGCACTGGTCTGGATCTCCTTTGTCACAGAAGTGCTCACTGGGGCCATGTTCCTCCTGGCAGCAAGAGTTGTGGGTCTGAAACGGCAGCGTGAGCAGACATTATGAACAACAGGTACCTTTGCAACAACAGAACCCTGAAGAGCCTGACAGTCTGGATTACTTGGTCCAGCTGGTCACTGGGGGTATATAAAAGTGGAAGGCTGAGTACCTTGTCAGCTGCTGTAAACCTTTTTTCCTCACAGTTGGCTATAAAACACAAAGATTCTGATAAATCAGTAGAACATTGCAAGTGCTGTCAATAAGGACACCCTTGTGACTTCAGAAGAAAGTACATTGCAGTGTTAGTGTTTTCAGACTAATTTCAGCTGGCAGCTCATAAGACATCTCCATTCACTGCTTGGAAAAGGCAGAGTTCTTGTTTTCTTTTATCTTTTTTGCTGTCTAAGCAAAGTGCTTCAGAGTACCTTGCAGGTCAGCTTTTGGTTTCTCCTTTGAGACTCCTAAGAGGGACATGGACCTGCTGCAGTGAGTCCAGAGGAGGCCACAAAGGTGCTCCAAGGGCTGGAGCCCCTCTGGTATGGAGACGGACCGAGAGAGCTGGAGGTGTTCAGCCCAGAGAAGAGAAGGTTCTTGGGAGACCTTAGAGCCCCTTCCAGTACCTAAAGTGGGATACAAGAGGAAAAGGACTTTGGCTGACAGCCTGGTGGTTGGAAATAGATGATGTCTGAAGTCCTTTCCAACCCAAACAGTTTAATGATTCTGTAATCCAGCAGCTGGTAGTGACTGTGATGGTAAAGTTCTGGAGTGTAGTGCAGTGGTGAGTGTACAGCAAGAGAAAGATACAGCTGCTCTCCCAGATGTTTTAACTAACTACTCTAGCCAGCCACAATCTATTTTAGATGCTCAGGCTACATACTTATCTCTTTCAGCCTATCACTAGCTCCTTTTGCAATTCTGTAATGCAGAAGATGTATTTCCCAGTTTTTACTTTGCCTTTTTGATGATGCTTCCTTTTCATGAAGTTTGTACACATGCTTTGTGCTAGAATATGTTTGTCTTGTGCTTAAAGTGAAAGTTGTCTTGTGCTGAGTAAAGTGAACACACAGGACACATGAATTTCATCCTGGGTGCCAAGCAAGTTTTTCCTCTGGGTAGTAGCACTTAAAAGAATTGAAGTTATGGAAGAAATTTGCCCCTGACTGCTGTGGCTTTGAAGAAAGACTTGAATGTGTTAACAGCTTCCCTCCATGTCTGTTAGATCACGTATTTCTGGAGGACCTCAGCACACTGCAGTGACTCAGGAGCTGTGTCAGGCACACTCTGTTGTTGGGCAAGTCCCTTGTACATTCTCCAGTAGTGCAAAGGGCATCACTCACCTACCTCTGCTAAATATCAGGACGATTTTATCAGTGTGTCCCATGTCAAAGATTGCACATTCACTCTTCCTGAGCTCAGCTTTAATCTTAGTCCCACAGTACCAATTCCTTCATGCAAAATAGTGGCAGGGAGCTTCTGGGAGCTTCCAGTCTTTGAAGAGAGAAGGGACCATTATTATTACCATGCTGTGAATGGAGAGCTGAGCCAGAAGACCTGCCCAAGGTCACATGAAACCAGAGTTTCTGAATCCCAGTCTAAGACCTTAGTTGGCAGTTGCTTGTTATCAGACTAAAGTAAGACTAGAAATCCTGAGCAGACTGAGTAGTAGAAATTCTGTGGTTACCCAGTCCAATTTTGTAATTCTCACTTGCTCTGACATTGGTTTTCGGGTATTTTCCATGTTGCCTTATGTTGGAACTGTGTAATTGAGTGATTTTACAAGTTAAAGCATACCAAATCAACTCTAGAAGAAGAGCAAGAAAAACAAATCCTTTGTAGTAGAAATTCCTTGTGCTTAAGTGAATTATGTAAAATGTAATTCTGTGTTTTGTTGCTGGTGAAGCTATTTATAATACAATTTGTATGATGTTACTCAGACATTGCTGTAAGCTGTAACAGTAAAATATCATCTGAGTTATTTTTTGAATATTTATTACAGATGTTATTTTAAAGTGGTTTTGAATGGTGTAAAATTAAATAAAATGACATAAATAAAATAACTCCCAGAGCTGGGAGTTATTTATCAAGACATGGAAGAACTATTTTCCCCTAACTTTTTCTGCAGCTCTGTTCTACTGTTTTTATGATGCTTTTGAAGTATCTGTGTCACATGTGGTAGGTATTTAAAAGATACTTGCACAGCTACAATATAAAATACTCAAGTGATCAAATCTAATTAGAAAGCCAATGAATCTGTTATTGAATTAGAGCAATTGTCATTTCCATGGCTCTCCTGAATTTCTCATTCTGGCTTCCTGCAATATCTGGCACAATGATAATAAAGAGTATCTTCTGCTCCTGAACGTTTGCATAACCCCAGAATTTCTCTGAAATTCCTTCTAAATAGAAAGAACAAAAGATTGTTTGGAACAGTCAAATTAGCATTGAACATTTTGAAAAATTATGCTAGGAAGGGAAAACATCCTAGAAAGGATTTTATGTAATTTGAGACAAATGACCTTATAAGCTTCTTCCTCTTACTGAAACTAATGTTTATTTAATACCCAGTTCTTTGCTGTGTTTTCCCCAAAATACATTACTGAGCTGAGGACACTGAGTGTTCCCATTACTCTGTGGTGAATTGCAAACTCATGGGTAATTGGTCACATTTCAAATGAAGAAAAACAGATGTACTGAGCAGAGCAGTACTGTTTGAGGGGTAAAGGCACAGAGCTACTGGCCAATACCCATTAGTAATTTAAAGGCTTCCTCAGGGGGTGGCAGAGAAAGATAGGAGAGGTCAGAGGAATCCACGAGCATGAAAAATGTGCAGATATAGAAGACATTTAGAGGACATGCTGGTGAATAATCTGTAGACATGAACCCACAAGGATTAAAACAGACTCGACTTGGGGAAACATGGCTCCTGCAGAGCAGCTTGGATGGCTTTGCAGACCCACCTCTGGTGACCAAGGGGACATTAATGGACAGTTAAAGAAGCTCCATGCATTTGTTGACCACTGATTCAAAGCCAGCAGACCTGTGGGGTGGGTGGCTGGATGTCAGGTACCCATCAAAGTCATTCTGTCACCCCCCTCCTCAGCACAGTGGGAGAGAAAATCTAGCAAAAGGCACAAGATAAGGGCAGGGAGAGGTTACTCACCAATTACTGTCATGGGCAAAACAGACTCGACTTGGGGAAATGAGTTTAATTTATTACCAGTCAAAATAGGAGAATGAGAAATAAACCCAAATCTTAAAATCACCTTACCCTCACCCCTCCCTTCTTTCCAGCCTTAACTTTACTCCTGAATTCTCTCCCTTCTGCCCCCTGAATGGCACAGGGGGACAGAGAAAGGGGGTGCAGTCAGGTTATTTCTGAAGCATCTTTCTCCTCATGGAGTGGACTCCTCACGCTCTTCCCCTGCTCCAGTGTGGGGTCCCTCCCACAGGAGACATCCTCCATGAACTTCTCCAGTATGAGTTCTTCCCATGGGCTGCAGGTTCTACCCCAGAGTTTTAGCTATTCCTGGTTTAGGCTACAGGTATTTAACTACTGGATTGCATTCTAGTTAATGTACAAAAATTAGATTATTTTGCTTTTACTAAAACATTATAGCGCTGTTTTACTGCAACAGCCTTCTCTTCCGTTTTGCACATCAGCTTTAACCCTAACTGGGCGCTGAAACGTTCCCCTCCCTTTTTGCCAGGGCTTTCAGGAGCTGTCACTGTCACATCCAATCTTTGGATGAGTATTCACAGGAGCAGCACACGCTGCCGGGTCACATCTCTCACTTCGGCGTTTGTATTGGTAGCGATCAGAGTGTGAGTGCTCTCACTTGGGAGATCTTTTGTGATGGTTTGCACAGACCCTGTGGTCTCTACTGACACCTCACGGCCGCACTGAGCATTTGGCTGTATTCGGGAAGAAACCATTTCTGTGAACACACAGCACGTACGCGACAACCAGGTGATCAGGAGCAGCCACCCCGGCTTTATGAAAGGCCGTTGGACTCCATGGTCTTTTCCAACCTAAACCATTCCATAGTATTTTTGTATGGTTTGAGGAGCAGAGGAGCCTGTCGTGCTCACTATGCTATAGCTCCTGTGTTTTATAGCCTGGAGAATCTCATCCAGAAACTGCTGAATCCCATTCTGTAATTTTAATAAATTCTGTAACACCTCCCAGCTGCTGGGCATCTGAAGGTAAAATGTCAGGTGTTGGAAAACGTGCTGTTAACCATGCCTGTGTTTGTTTTTAAAAAAATAATCAGAAAACATTCTTAAAGGTTTTTATGCTTCTGTTCATAGGAGACAGATGCTGTAGCCGTTCCATTGATGGCTATGTTTGGAGTAGATTGACCAGTATGGTTTTTGATTACATTTGTGGCATAAATGTTGAAACTGTTAAGCAGAGAGGAACCAAATTGAATATCTCAGGATGCAAACAATAAGAAAAAACAAATAGCTTTATATCATGGCTCATTTCCCCGATATGACAGACTAAAAATTGAACAACTGAACAGGACAGACTTCAGTATTGGTCCAGAAAATGTTAGAGGGATTCTGGAGCAAACAGCATGCTACATTTTTCTGTGGATATTAATTTTTTTACCCTCTTTCAGTAACTTTTTTTTCACCCCAACAAAGTCAGGAAGTTCTGCTCTCAGTATGAGCTGAGCAACACCACAACATTGCTGAATTTTGAAACTATGCAACAGCTGTCGAAGTAGGAGAGACCAAATCTAACCTCTTGCATTTTTAAGATTCAGTCTTTCTTTCCTAGGAGCTCTGGCAGCATTATCCACTCCAGATCTAGGAATATATCTCTGTGTAGACTCCTTAGACACAGCTGTAATTCTTCCAAGCCAAATTACTGGGGTAGAGCACCTCCTGTAAAAATTTTGAGCTGTGGTGCAGGATCAAGTTGTTGGACTTATGTGTTGGATGAACACTATTTGGGGATAGTTCCTTCATCCCTGAACTACAGTCCCCAAACAGATGAGCAGCAGTTTGTTAACAATCTGCAGGCATTAGAGGGAAAGGATGTGATGCCATACCCTACCATACCCCATGGCAGCTAAAGTGGCATTGACAGATTGAAATCTCTTGTTATGTGGGTTTAATATTTCATTCAGAGCAGACCAGAGCAGATGAGCAGTGAAGGGTTAAAAAGTGTCACCTTAGTCCCAATGGCAGTCTGCTTGTATGACTCATTTCAAAGACAGTTGAAAGATGCCTTGGTGGGGCTGGAGGGGTGGAAGACAGTTCCCTGAAGGGCTTTTGGCTCCCAATTTTACTGTTTTCATTTTTGCCAAGGACAAGGCAAACACTTGTCATGGAAGGCTGTGATTGTCTCAGTGTAATAGTCCCTAGGTGTCGAAAGGAATCTGTCTGCCAACAGCTGAACAGCATTTGCTAATGGCTTATGCTTCTGGACAACACATCTGGCTGCTGATGGGGCCAACATACTCCTCCATCCAACCTGGCCTTCTCAAATATTTATAAGCCAATGCTGTATGTAATGTCTGTAGCATACAGAGAAGCTGAACTGAATTGCACTGTGGAGGAGTCTCTATTTCCACAGCCTTTTGGAACTGACTGTGTCAGTGCTGTGAAAACCCTTTGGCACCATATACCTTTCACTGCCACAGTTCTCACTTGACTAATGTTATCCAGTGAAGCACTTAATTATGCAAAAAAACCTCCCCAAAAAATACAAACAAAACCACCCACCATAAAAAAAGAACTTTATAACTGTTAAGAAAAAGCCACAGAAGGAACAAACTTTGTAGGACTTGTAATAACAAGTCTTTTGAGTTATCTGCCTTTCTGTTTATAAACAGTACCCTACAGGAATGCAATGGCTGTAGCCAACAGACCTGGTAACTGTATCTCCTTCTTGTCTGTGGCGATCTTTTTATGTGACAGGACCTTCATTTGGTCCAAGGCACTTCTGATAAAATGGAGAAGTTCTACACAAGTAGCTGAGAAGCCCAGGCCTGTTTCATTCAGTAAACAGATAGATAAGAGACCTATTTAATGAAGTGTGCAGCAAGAAAGTGTAAATATTTATTTCTCAGAGCTCAGGAATAATGCAATACTTCAAGAAAACAAAAGAAGAAAGAAATGCCTACAGGGCACTTTCTCAGCCAAGAGAAATCAAGACATTCACAGTCTTGTCTTATAGATTCAGACCTGCAGGGTTGCCTCATACTCAGGTATTCATTGTTTAACCTGCTATTAGAATTTGTGCAAACACCCAAGTGACAGGAGTTATTGATGCTGAGTTTCATTTTGCTGAACAGGTGGCAATTACAAAATCCCTGTGTTTCCTGGAGTCACTCAGTCCCCTGGCCGTGTGCACCAACAAGAGCCCCTGGTGCCAGTTTGAGGTACTCAGCACATCGTAGCAGTGAGGGTTTGAAGCAGCTCCAACTGACTGGCCTGGGGCATCACTGAAATAACAGCAGAAACATCACTGGTGACCATGTCTTAAGAGAACTGTTCTGCCTGGCTGTTGTGCCTCCCCACAGATGAACCTGTAAGTGGAAGCTGCTGTTACTAATCCAGCTGAGCAGCAAGACCTTTGCTGGATGGGCTGATTAACAAAAAGGGACAGTGCAGTGTCTTTACTCTCATACTTTAGTGATCACTTGCTTGTCCCATTAGTGTCCAGACACACAACCTGCTGTGCAGGCAGCTCTGCTGGGTTGGCTTCCTTGAAGGAGGATTTGTTATTCCCCCTCAGGGGTCTCTGGCTCTCTGTGTGGGTAGGCAGGATGCTGTTACCCCCGTAAAATAAATCAGAAAAAGTTCACTTCCCATATATATATATCCAATAGGAAAGGCACATTCCTGCTCCCAACCCCCTCCTAGGCACAGACCTGCCTAGGTCTGTCTTGGGCTCACTTGCCTGCTCTCCTGTTCACCAGAAAGTCCTTTTACTCTGCCTTGGCAATGATAGCAGTGGATGGGGACCCTCTGTCACCATAACAACTGGGCTATCTGCCTTATAATTCTAACTACCCTCTCCAGCTTCAAGAGCCTCTTCCTACACACCATCTAGAGCTCATCAATCCTTCCCTGAGCCATTCTACATTCTTTATTGGAGTAGTATCTCCCACACCCAATCTTTCTAAAGCTGCCTCTCTGTCATTTTATCTCCAAAACCTGAGGAACCATATACTCACCCATTTGGGAAGAGAATTGAATTGGATACAGGTAAGCCTTAGTCTTTTCAAAGACCAGCTAACCCTGTGATTAAACTTATTGTCTTGGGTTTGCCTGTGGGAACAGAGGCCCCAAGGAGTTCAGAAAATAATCCCACAGAGAGCAAACAGCTCACACAGCAAATTCCCTTGTAACTTCTGAGTCCTTTGGAATGTAGATGACCATGACAAGCATTAAAACACTAAAGGCTCTTAGAAAGCAGTATGTTTCTCCAAAATGCAACCCCAAAATCTTACTTAGCTACTGACTCTGTGACATGGGACTAACAGATATCCCTTTCTGTACTTCACCAGCTTTAATAGCAGTGTTCCCACTCAATTGCCTCAACTGGAATAAATGACTTTACTAAACCTCCCCTATAGCTCATTTAGAGATTGAATAATTTTCATCACATTTTCTTTCATTATATGTGGAGGTTTCAGCCTGCACAGTCAGCTGCAACCCATACATACACTGCAAGTCAATACAAATATTTTCTACTAATTTGGAAATTAGGTTAAAACGTGATTACCCTCTAAATAGCACTGCTACATGAGAGAGAAGCATGCAATATAAATTAGTGCTTGAAATGGGGTTTGCAGCACACATAATCATAACTTGGCATTTCACCAAACTCATTTATGAACTGTTATCACGACACAGGGACCCAACTTACTGGTAGCTGTTATGTGTGAATGTAATTTTCTGTAGAGAAGCAGCCCCTGAGATAACAGGGCTCCCAGCTCTGTACTGCTGTGCTTTGCCTGAGCAGCCACAGCACGTCACTGTTGTTCCACACAAAAGAGTCAAAAGAGACTCATTTCTCTGAGCAGGGAGCAGGACTCGAGAGCCTCTTTGCCTTTTCAATCAAGGGAAGAAAATGTGCTACAAACCAAGGGATGAAGCCAAGGGGTTTCTTTCCCCCCAGACTGAAGGGAGGCTATACCTGTTGCTCTTTCTCTTTTTCATTTGTGTGCTCAGAAAGATTTTAGTCCACCTTTTATCCTTAAAGGTATAAAAAGACAATGGTCATTAGCTAGGGATTACAAAAAAAGAACTTGCAAATTTGGCAGAGTTGTTAAGCCTCAGAAGTCTTCTAGAACCAGGTGTCTGAATGATGTTTTTCTAGAAGCATAACACTCTTAAAAAAGCTTTGTCAACAGCTATGTCAAGTCACATAAACTGATTAGCACTGAGCACCTCCTTCCAGTACTTGCCACTTAAAGTACAGAAATACTCCCAATTCATCACACGACTTTTTTTCCAAGTTTTCAGCAATTCCCACACTGTCTGGGTGCAACGGGGAAACTTAATTTCTTTGTCAGTAAAGTTTCATACAAAACAATTCAAGAGGAACGATACTGCCAGTAAGGAGAATTCCAGTGCAGGGTAGGAAAGAAGATGTTGAAGGATAGAATAAAAAACAAAACCATGAGAAGATACTGAGGAGAATTAACAATAGACAATAGATATAAATGTAACACAAAATTATTTATCAAGCAGGGACTTTGTGGGATCTTCCGTTGCACTCAATGCACCGAAAGCAATAGTTCCCTATCCATGGGTTTTCATGCCGTGCTTGTCACCCATCAGTGATAGCTGCACTTCCCAGATCCTGCTGCTGCAGCCTGGGCTGCTGTTGGCTCAGTAATTCATCACATGGCTGGCAGCCCATGGACCTGGGATCATAAGGAGGAAGCGACACTTCAGCTGCAGGTGACAGAGGTGCGGTGTTTACATCCTCAAGCCAGGTTTACTCATCCAGCTCCAGTTTCAGCAACCCAGCTGAGGGACACATGCCAGTGTGGAGGAGCTGTGTTCATGTCAGGCTTGTGTGGTGCATGATGACTCCCATGCCACTGTGTTTTTCCTGATGTTACTACCCTGTTTTGTGATGATTACAGTAATTTCACAGGTGCTTTCTCACATTTCCAGTCTGCAGAAGAGATACAACCTGAGAAATGCATTCTTCTTTTCTTTCCCAGGACCCCACCAAAGGTAGCAGGAATCAGATGCCAATTTTGTCATGTTGTGCCCTGGCAATTCCCACACTGGACTGACACAGAAATACCTGCATCTCTCTGGCTGCCTGAAGAAGATGAGCCTTTGCATGCCCAACCTCAGTGCTGCTGTGGATCCTGTGTCACAGAAAGGAAGAAAATTCCCAGAAGAAATTATCCTGCAACCTCCAGCCATAATCTTAATACTTTGAGAGGCCTAAAATCAGGCCAGAATTCTTCATCCAGCACAAGAATAAGGAGTTTTGTTTCTGAGGTTACGAAACAAATGTTTATTTCATAAGCCCAGTTCCACAAACATGAGAGGAGATCACACTGCCAGAGGGAAGGAAACCCTTTCCTGAAGCAAATGACTGGGCTGTAACACTGCATCCTACTGAGACAGGAATGGTTTATAAAAGAGAAAACATACATGGCTCGGCGATCAAAACAGTTGCCTCAAGATTGCTGAGCTGAGTGAAGAAGGGAAGGGACACAGAAGTGAATCAAAGTCTAGAATCCAAGGCAGAGGATTGAAAATGTCCGTCCCTCTTTAGGCTTTGTGAGGAAACACCTTTACCTTTGCCTGCAACTTTTGTTCTCATTTGGTGTGTTACTCCTGTGCTGCTGAGGGAGGTGTAATTTCAGATGTCCTGGTCTCTACCTCACAGCAGCATCACTGCTCAGGATGATCCCTGCTGCTGTACTGCCCCAAGTACACTTGGCCTGCAGCTCTTTTCTTTCCCACAAATAACAGATGAAAGAAATCTGACAAAAACCATGGGCCAGATTCTCCTCTCAAGCAAAAGCCTTGGCAGAAGAAGTGAGGCCTCGGGGAGCCACAGATGCTGTGTAATAAAGTCCTGGTGCCCTCTGGCTCCTGAGCCTGACTGACTGCAAGTTCATCCTACAGGCAGTGCTGGGGAAGAGCTGTGCTTTGCCTTGCCCATTGGCTGAGCTGAGAGCATTTAAACCAGTAATACCTGATTTTAGG
The DNA here is from genome assembly GCA_013397135.1 of Pachyramphus minor. Classification (NCBI taxonomy): domain Eukaryota; kingdom Metazoa; phylum Chordata; class Aves; order Passeriformes; family Tyrannidae; genus Pachyramphus; species Pachyramphus minor. Next base: position 473,863 of record VYXB01006448.1, read on the forward strand.
GGACAAAAATCTTAGCAGAGGCTTTGCTGGTGCAGTTTTTAGCCAGGCAGTCCTGAACAGCTTCAAGTTCTTTGTGTGATTAACAAGCTGCTGGATGGCTGGAGCCAAGTCTGGTTCTGACCTGACACCATAAATTGTCATTGTCTGCATAAGTGCAAGATTTGCTTTTGTTTCGCTTGCCATGTGAGCCCAAATGGAAGCTCGAGGATCTATTTGCAGACCCAGTTATCTAAAGCTTTTCAGCATACATGCTTGCAGGTCCAGCTTTGTATTATTTAGAGCTTTCTCTTGTTATTTTATGTTTAATGTGTTTGCTCTCTTGATGGCTCCGTCAATAGACATTCTGTGCTGAAAAAGTTAAGTGTCAATATATAAAAAAAAGATGGGGCAAAAAATAACCATCCAGAGTTTGGAGATGGAAGGCAAATTGCAGGTTTGTCAATAGTGTGTTTGGGAGCATTTTAAGGGGTGAATCACTTGATGCTGGCTATTGTAAATATTGGTTTAAAGGTGCTATAAAACTGATGGTGCACAGTTAAACCTTCCTCCAAATACTGATCTATTTATGCTGCCTCACTTGGCATCAGACCCAAAGACCACTGAAGGTAACTGGAGTCTTTACCAAGCCATTCACAAGCACAGTGTAGTTTCAGCAAATGCACATAATCCTGCAGTGGGAGCACAGTAAATTTTCTTACAATTTTTGTTGAATTAGGCAAACTACTCCTGAACACGTATTTTTTTTTCCCTAATGTGGCAGCAGAGAAAAATGGCTTAGAGTGACATTCACAGAAGAGTATCCCTCTCCACCTCAGCTCCACAGCTTTTCCTGATGTAAGGTTAGACACTGAAAACAGTATTCAACTCCCAGCACAAATCATAGTATGACTGAGGTCTGAATCCCGAGCAGACCTGGGTTGAATATTATTTTGAATAGCAATTGGGTGAGGTTTGCTGTGTCTGCAGAGTCCTTCATTGAATGCTGGATCTGATCAGAGTAAAACATTTGAGCAGTGATGCCAAAACAGCAAACCTGAAAAATGATTAATGTAACTTCTACCCACTCCAAGCTGCACTCTGCAAAATTTGAAGGAATTCTTTATCACACTGGCCCTAGTCTGGGCAGAATCTTATTTTATCTTCTCAGAGGCATGTAACTGTCCTAATATCTGTACATTAGATTAAGTTCTAATTTAGAAGTAATGAATTATTATTGAGGCCTAGATTTCACAAAAGGCTTAACAGCATCAGCACAGCCATATTTATCAAGTATTTAATGTACTGGATGTATGTGGAAGAGTCTGGCCAGCACTGTCCTAACATTTGCTGCTGGTTTTTATTTTTTTTTTGCATGTAGAAACATAAATGGAAGAAAAGTTTTAATGTATGGTGAGCACATTAAAATGTGGCTGAAGAGGTTCTGAAGAATAAATGGGAATGCAGGCTCCACAAAGGAAAATCAGTGTTTTGCTGTTGTTGACCTGAGTGGAACTGGCATACATAGGTTTGGAGGTCTTTGCATGAAAATCCATTTTTCAGTCTTGCAAAGTCAAGTACTTATTTCAGCCCAAACCTTACAACACCATGATCCTTGCCTGGAGTAGGAGTATACCTGAACTCCACATGGAGGAAGGAACCAATGAGGAAGAAAATCCAACAGAAGAGTTATTCATGCTCACTTGATTTTGGTGTAGCTGTCTATTGCAGTACATCTGCATTTTCGCCCTTGTCTCCCCACTTTTCCCCCCATCCTTTTCCCAGGGAATAAAGTGAAAGAATTCTGCTGTGGGCAAGTCTGGAACCTGTCTGGCTCTTCACCTGTGGTTTCCATCACAGAGAAAACCGTGATTAAGGGTGACAGGGCCCTTAGGAGACTGGGAGGTGAGATGGCAGCTGGAGAAGGAAATGACAGGCCTCTAGAATTATCTGCTCCCATGGAACAGGTGTCAGCAATTGCAGATAAGGCAATGCCTGAAAGTTTCAGTGCTCCAGGCAGCACTGAGAGGGGAAGATGTGCTTGCAAAAGGGCATGTTCACTCAGTTATAGAGTGCATGTGTTGTGCTAAATGTCCTTAAATCCCTCTGGTAATGCAGCCGTCTGTAACAATAAATAGCAAATAACTATTGTCTCCTCTGGGACTACAGCTCTCCTGCTTCCAAATAGGAGTCATCCTGCTCTGTGTTGAGGTGTAAGAGACCACATAGTTACTGTAAATTCTGGGGAAAAATACTGAAACACACATAATTTAACCTTAAATTGCCTTTGTTTACACAGTTCTGCATAAAAGCAGTAATAACACTTTAAAAATCCCAAGCAGCCCACTCCTCCCAATTACTCCAGGTTTAAAAACACCTGATAGGTAATAACTGTTTGTGTGTTAGCACTGAAAAATGTTGTTTGTCTGTCTTTCAATTCCACTTCTTGCCCCCTTGTATCCAGGGACATTCTTATTTAAAATTTTCCCCTGAGTAAAGAGAGAACAGAAAATCCCTCATTTTACCTTTTTTTTGTGATTGGTAGGAGTATAAGAAAGTGGATAGATCAGCTGAGAAGTGAGAAATCTAGCAGATTATGTACATACATAATCTTGTAAAAATGAGTAGCAGCTCTCCCTCTTTGTTTTAAAATGTTCATGTATATTTCTGAAAAAGAAGAGAATAGAACACCTAATAATAGCAAAGGATATTAAAAGCCAAGCCAAGACACTCAGTGTCTTTAAAGTATTTTACAAACATGAGCATAACTACTCTTCATGACTCATCTGTAAGGAACTATCATTATTTCTCTTCTTCAGATGGGAGAGATGGCACCCAGAGAGACCAAGAAACTCAAATAAGTAGCATATGTTAAAACAAACAAAAAAGAAGAGTAAATTATATTGTTACTTCAGTTCACTGCCTGAAATTATTGAAATAATAACACCCTCCCCAAAATTCCAGGATCATATTTCATACAAAATACACAGAGCCAGAACACCCTAAGGAAAGTTCAGAGTCTGCAAAGAACACGGAGGTTTTTTTAAATGATCACAGTTCTTGGATCAGGCTCAATCATAGTAAGACATTTAGAAACCCTCCAAAAGTTAACATTCTTCCTGACTGCAATGCCATACCCAATTACATGACAGGTTCTTTACATGTAAACCAACATTTCTCTCCTAGATCTAGGAGAATCTAGGAGATTCTAGATCTAGGAACAGAATTCAGCAATGTAGACACCTGCTACTTGCTTACTGTTTTCCATATATGCACTTATACCCTCAAACAGTAGAAGTGATTTAAAATTTGCATGGGAACACATTGATTTCCATGGATTTGAAGCAGTCTTTTAGAAAGAAAAAATCTGTTAGATTAATTCCCAGTAAAGAATGCATTACTGATGACTGAACCATGACATACTATGGAAGGTCCATGAGAAGGCTGTCACACAGTTAAAAGCTGAATCTTGCAGTGAGCTGAAGGATAAAACTGGTCTTACTAGAAGCTGGTAAAACCTTCTAAGGCCTGAAGAGACCTCAGATTAAGCTATTTATCTGCATCCTTCTTCTCAATAAAAGTGATTTTACCCTTGGAGTTCTGAGTTTTAGAATGACATCCTAGATGTCAGTCCTAGATAACAGTCACAAAAGGGGTCTGAGAACTGCAGTGCACATCACAGTATATGCAATGCTTACAAATCTGTAATCAGGATTTAACAGAACATCAGGAGAAAGGTCAAGGCCTGCTCTGTATCTTTTCCCATTCCTCTACAAGAGAAGTGAAAAATTGTTTCCTTCTGTCATGGCACATCCACTGTCATGTTCCTCTCAGACAGACCTGTAACCCATAGTGGAACTCTAAAAAGGACATCCTTTCCACTAACTGCCTCCAGAACTGGATTTCCCAAATGGTGCCTTCACCTTTTATGAAAGTACTTTTGTCTGTAGTTGTATGGAAGCACTGAGCTTTGGTTTCTTCATCATACCCTCTAATAGCACGTGTTCAGCCAGCACATCCCTCTCGTGCTGAAAGCCAGTCACAAAGTCGTTCCATTCCAGAGAGTTCTGCCAAGAACTTCTTTTCTGTCTGCCTGACCCCTTCCTGGATTTGTCAAGGTGTTTGGAGCCAGGCTTTTGGCTCCTGATTTGCACCACTGTGACCCTGAGCCTTCCTTCTGCCGTATCACTCCATCTCTGACTGCTCTGCACTCCCCCAGCTGCAGCATCACCCTGCACTGTGGACTCAGCTCAGTACACTGGTGAGAATGACTTGCTGCATTCCTGTGGTTTCATCTGGGGTCTGTTTCTAATTTCAGTTTGTGGTTTAGCTCTTCGTGTTCTTCCAAGTAAAAACACCTACATGATGCTTGGCCCTGCAGAAGTGTTGGTGCTGCTCTAGCCTCAGCCAAGCTTACCAGTCCATGCTATTTAGTGGAGAAAGATGCTTCTGTTAGTCAAGTCCTTCCAAGTGCCAGCAATAATGTCCCTTCCTTTTCATAGCTACTGACTAGAAACCTTTGTTTATTCACTGGGCTCAGCACTGTTTGTTAGCTTTCCAACATCTGGTTACATTTCTCCAGCCTGACACTGCTGTTTATCCCAGCTGCTTGGATTTTATTGAGCTGGAATTGAACTGGTCATTGTCTTATTTACACAGCTGAAAATATGGCAGTGGAATGACTGACAGCCTTCTTTGGTAGTGCATGTATGCTGAAAACCTGCAGATTTCTTCCCAGGTCCCTATAGCTCCTCAGAAAAGACTTTGGAGAAGGACTGTGTTTTCTTGTAAGATACAAGGAGCAGCAGGCAGCAGAGAGGGGCCATAGACTATACCTAGAGATTTTTTTTCTGACCACAGAGGCTGTCAACTCTGTCTGACTCTTCTCAGCCTTCTGAAAACATCTCATTTACAAGGGGCGTGCTGAGAGGCTTCACAGGGGTATTAGCACAGTCAGTTCCATTACAGGAACATGACATCTGTCTTTCCCTCCCATGTCCTCCTTGTCTTTCTGCTGATCACTCAAACTCTGCAGAATCACTTTCTATTTTCAGCTTTTTCCATTATTTTTGCACATACCTTCCACCTCCTGTCCTGTTCTCATCCTAGTTTCTTGCCTTCGCACTTTCTGTGGCATCTTCCCCCACAAGAATAATTTTTCTTATTCTTTCCTTATAAAACTCCAATTCTCTCTGTGCTTTGAATTTACTCTTCTTCACTTCTATTATAATTTATCAGGTTTTGAACTACACAGGTCTTCAAAATATTACAAAAGGGATTAAATTATATCCATATTATGATTAAATCCAGAAGAAAACCGAATACGGTAATGTTTGAATGTAAATGGCTTGACAATCGTATTAAAGAGATCAGATATATCTCAAAGCACTTTAATCAGTGCTACAGTTTGGAAAGAGTAATCATACCAAAAGACCTGGAGGTGCATGTGTATATCATACACATACAGGTGTGCATAGACACACTCAGAAATAAAACCCATGCAGCTGACATAACTAAGTTCACTGTTGAACTGGTGAGTGTAAGACATTCCCAAAGGTTTCCAGCATGTTGAAATATCCATACAGACAACTATTCTCATCCATGTGCTGGCTGGAAGCTGCACTTCTGCTCTGTGGGCCTTTGTAAGCAGGAGGTCTGTTATCTGCAAGAGAAGAGGCAAAGCCTCAGCGATTTTTTTTCTAGTTCTGCTTTGCTTTTCAGGGTTACTTCATTTAAAAATAGAGCAATTTACCATGTTTCAGAGTGTCACAGCCCATTTTAGAGTTGAAACAGGCTTTATTTTCCAGTTAGCTGCAATTCCTGGTAAAGGCAAGGCAGAATGCCCCAGAGAACGATCCTCATCAGGGTGTATAATTCTTCACAGGTGCCAAAACAAGTGGTCGAGTGCTAAACTCATGGAAATAAGCACAAACATGAGCATTGTCTAATCTCTTATTTTAATGGGTAAGAACTGTTTCTATCCTTTAAAACACAGTAACAACAACTCATTTTCCCTTCATTGTTCACTGAGCATTTGGTTTATTACAGGTTGCAGAGAGGATATGTTACTGGGTTCACAGGGCTGGTCAGATGTTTGTAGTATTGAGGTTTTGAAATGGTCAAGCCAGGTATTTAGATTGTTACTCACTTCTGCTTCTCTCTCTTTCACATAGCTTTCAAAATCCCTATTTTTGATCCACCATGGTCAATAGCAAAGAGAAGCATCCAGTCAAGTTTCATAAAGTTTCCAAAACATGGAGACCAACAGCACCGGGATGAGATGTGTCCAGAAAGGGGTTCATGAGCCATGAACATAAAGAAAAAATAAACCCCACCACTCTTTGTTTAGTTTGGTCTGATGCTGGTTTCCAGAGTCAGTGGCAGTGACATAATAGGTCTAGATCCTCAAATATTTTCCTTCAAAGAGCTTTTCCAGATATTTCATGTTGATTCCCCTCATGCATAAGCAGTTATACAGTTGACTTGCCTAATGTCTATAATAATTTTAGTACATTTTTAATTAGCAGATAGCTAATTAATGTGGTATAAGGTTATCTTGTTAAATGTTAATTGAATATGTAAACATTCTTTACAAGTTAATATTCAGAGGAAAAATATGTAATATGCGTTTGTTGCCTGTGTCATTCTGAATTAATTACATGACAGCCAGATTTATCCCTTCCCAACTTGAGAACCCTCAATAAGTACTCTTTTAAGAATCAATTGATACTTAATTAATATGTACTGGCTGTCCTGTTTAATTTAAATTAGTTCTTTCAACAAGTTACAGCGTTGCTGAAAGACACAGCATTCCCCCTGCGACACAGAGCATTTTCTGCCGAGGGCACACGAGGGTGCTGTGAGAAAAGGCTTGGTGCTGCCGGCCCGGGCACACAGCCTCCTCCTTCCTTCTTACCGAAAACAAAACCTACCCACGCAGAAATCTGTATGAAAGTTGTATGCACGGTGCTGTATCTCATTCCACGGGGCTTCATATTGCTCAGGGCTCTGCGGTAGCTCCCTACCTGGCTGGTGTTTATTACATTAGATGATGGGGTCAGTAACCCTCTCCCCCGACCAGGTGGGGTGCGACGTCCACATTCCTTCACACTCCTTTTTATGTTACCTTCATAACATCCTCTGATGAGATACGTGTAGATGTAGCTCATTGTTTCAGTGCATTGATATTCCTGGCTACAGGAGAACAGCGTGATTGAGTCCCCCAGGGGCTGAATTCTGGGATGGATGCATGGCAACAACACTCACGTATAATTTATTGTGTGTATGAAATCCTTAACATCAGCAAAATGGTCGCAGAGTTTGCCTTTCCTTTCATCACACAATAAGGCTGTTAATGAATAAGAAACATCTCTCCATGCTGCAGTTTAACACATTCTGTGCCCAAGCAGCAGCCACTGGGATTTGAACAGATTCCCTCTATTGTACCTTCTCTGCAAATGATTGTGGTTTCAGTTTTTGGGTGATTGTAACTCCAGCGATCCCTGAGCATTTTATAAATAACAATTAAGTGTGACCACACGTGGGTGATGTAAGTACTGCAGGTGGGTTAGCTGAAAGACAAGGGGAAAGCCTCTTGCCCAAAGTCTCTCTGTGATATAATAGCAGCTCCCAAGAGCTCTCACAGCTTCTCCCTCACAACAGAAGATCACGCTTCTTTTCTGAGGTAACTGTACTTACTGACCTCTTTCTGGACAGGGCATCTGTCATAATAAGAAAAATAAACCCCTGGAATTCAGACTAGACCCTGCCAGTGTGAGCCTGGTCTGGCTCTCTGAGGTCAGTACAAAAGATCCCTTTTACCCTTGTGTGGTATCAGAATGACAAATGGTGAAGATTAAAGGGTCTGATTTTCATAGATGCTTAGACCCTGGGCCTGCTAGTAACTTCAAGAGGAGTTTTAAATCCTTAACCTTTCTAAAAACGCATCTGAAGGCTTGCCCAAGGTCACACAGGCAGCCTTTTGCAGCGCTATGGCATCAGTAAATTTGTCCAATTGTCTTGTCTCCCAGTTTTCTGGTGTTACTAAATTTTCCTTTAAGGAGGTTTGCCCCATTTGTTGCAGCTGAAAAAGCTGTTCTTACAGCTTGAAGCAGCTGAAAGAATCTGAATACATTGTATTGTAATCATTAAATACCAGTTTTCTACTGGATATAAGCAGAACACCTATTTTTAGTTAAAAAGCTGCTGTTAGGTTACACAATATCTTTTATGGCTGAAGTAATGCAGCAAGCTGGCACAAACCAAATGGTACTTGACTGTTTGCAAATTGAGCATCAACACGAACAGCAGGTGGTCACTCAGCTCTAGATGCCGATTGTTACAACAATAGCTGCAGTACTAATGCTAAATAAATAACACCCAGCAACCTTTCTGCTTTGTCATGGGGGGTTTGAATAATGAAGGTCCACTTTCGCAATTCACATTCAGACAATCATTACTACAGCTTTATTTTTATCATCACTTTCTTCATTTTCCTATTGCTGAAAGTTAGGATCTGTATCCCTGTAGTCAAGATCTTCAGATCAGACAGATCCTTTCCTGGAGCTCCAGGGGGCCTTTTTGTTGTACATGACTGCTGCACCTAGTTTTGTCCAGAGTATTGTAAACCCTACAAGTAGAAACACATGACCCATTTTAAAACATTTAGGAATCATAGCTAAAAATTTCTAAAATAGGCATATATGGAGCAGTGTTCTTACTGCCTTTCTCCCAGCTTCACTAAACATTAACTGTCTAGTTAGCTTCCCCATGTCCATCACTCTGGGCTGGGGAAGAACTGAGTAGTCCTTCACTTTTGGAGCATTTTATGACACTGTGTCTGTGTAGGTACATGTGAAGGATTGTAGCAGCCAGGAATTTTAAACTGGAACCCAGAAGTTAGGCTAAGAAAATATCTTGGTGTCCAGAAATGCTGAAAATGTGCAGATACCCATCACTATTAGCCTACCTTCTTCTTTTTCTACTTTCTACAGTTCCCACTGTTAGGCACTAAAATGCCTGCTGCTGTATTTACAGCGAGGAGAGTTTCCCTCTCCAGTCATTTGTTCTAACAGGACACTGGGAATGGATCAGTAACAGACCAGCATCCAGCGGCCCCCATGTGACAATTCCCATGTTCCTGCCAGCCCCCCACCCTGGCTGATGCTGATGGGTGGTGCAGGAGGATCCAGCAGTGGAACAGCATTAACTGCTTGGATAAGAGTCCACCCATGGGGTGAGGATGACACTGGGGCAGAATGAAAGGTCTGAGATAAACAGCAACTCGGATATAGAACAAGAAAAAAAGCTGACAAAGGAAGTTCTAAAAGAGCCTTGTGGGTCTGGAAGAAGAAGGTGAAAGTGAACACTATAAAGATGAAACCAACAGGGGCTTTATCTCAACAAAATTTAGTTTCATGTATAGAGCATTTAGTACTTAGTATTTATCTTGTGCATAAAAGCCCTCCCAGGGGTGCTACAAGACATACCCAAGAGTAATGCAACACCTAATTATGGTTATTAGAAGACAATGAAAGACAGTGTTAATGCCAACCATATAAAGCAGATACAACTTTAATTTTTAATAATTTTCACTGCATTCCCATGAAATTTCAGATCCCCAGAAGCAATCAGTATACAAATGCAGCCTTAGAAGTATAACACAGCAGTTCAGTTCTGCTAGAAACAGGCTTCATCCAAACATTCTAGTTACCCCAAATTCTAATTTTTAGGGGACATCTAGCTACAAATCCATGAGAAACATTTTTGGCGGGACAAAAAAAGACTGTATTGAAACATTTCGATGTTATTTGAACTGTTTGAAACCAGGACTGCCTGATCAATTGAAAATTAGGAGCAACATGAAACAGGTTAATAGGAGACTTCTAATCTGAGATCCTGAAGCGTGAGCAATCTGAGACAAAGTTCCACAGCCTGTGGGCAGACACATCCTCGTGTGACACACCTGCTGCACTTGCACACACCTGGCTGGTGTAATGAGCACTTGGCATCAGTGAAAACTGCCTGCTACAAAGCGGGGAAAGCATGAAAAAGATTTAGCAGCCACTCTTGCACACAGGCACCACGTGACTCCAGATTATCAGCAAGCCAGCCTGAAAAAGAAGCAGGCATTGTACTCTTACAGGTGTAACATGCAGGGAGATTGCCACAACAGCTCTCAAAGGACTGCAATTCCCAGAACTGACAACCCCAAAGATCATACAAATACTTAAAGTGAAGCATTAAACAGGGGCTTGTCGGCTGAGTGGCATGTCTGTTAAACCTTCTAAAGCAACACAATCAACTACTGTCAGAAAATTCAGATTCATATTTGTGTCAACATTTGTGCTCTCCAGTGTCAGCGGAGATATCCTCTTCTGTGCTTGTCTCCTGAAATGATTAGTAGACCTTGGGAGAGTGAAAGCTATTTCTGTGAGCAGCTGGTTCTGATACTGTAAAACGAATCCACTCTGCATTCCTCTGAAATCTGGTGACTGGTGGGATTTTAATCACAAATGGCTGGCACTGCATGGAGAAGGGGAAAAAGTGGGAACTCTACACCCAAGGCTATTTTTCAGTGCTGGTTTTGGCTGGGGTAGAGTCAGTTTTTGTCACAGTAGCTGGTGTGGGGCTATGTTTTGGACCTGCAGAGATGCTTTAGCTATTGCTGAGCAGTGCTTATACAGCATCAGGGCCTTTTATGCTTCTCACCCCACCTGACCAGTGAGGAGGCTGAGGGTGTGCAAGAACCTGGGGGGGGGACACAGCCAGGATGGCTGATCCCAACAGATCCCAGGAGTAATTCCAGACTGGATGGCATCATGCTCAGTGAGTAAAGCTGGGGTAAGAAGGAGGAAAAGCGGGACATTTGGAGTGATGCTGTTTGTCTTCCCAGGTCACTGTTACATGTGATGGAGCTCTGCTTTCCTGGGATGGCTGAACACCTGCCCATGGCAAGTGGGGAATCAATTCCTTGTCTTGCTTTGCTTGCACAGGTGGCTTTTGATTTACTGTCTTTATCTGAACCCACCAGCTTTTTCACTTTTCCTCTTCCAGTTCGCTGCCCAGTCCTGCTGCGGGGGGAGTGAGTGAGTTGTTGTGTGGTACTTTGCTGCTGGCTGGGGTGAAACCACCACACAAAGGCACCACAATCCCTGTGGCAGAGATGGCTCCCCAGTGCCCACATAAACCTCTTATTCTAGTCTAGAGATTGCTCCAGGAGGTGGGAGTTGTGCTGGTCCTTGCTCCCAGAGGAGGATAACGTGGAGTGGGGTTAGCAGAGGGAATGGGGATGTGGGAATGTCTGTGTGTGAAGAGCTGTGGGAGCAGATTTTGCTGTGCAGACCTTCCACAACCCTGTTTTGGGGATGCTGCCAGGACTAAAGAAGGCAGAGGGCTGGAAGGAATGAGCTGGGCACAGGCAGGGCCCAAAGCTGGAGCAGAGCAGCTGCCACCCATCTGGGAAGGTGTGTGGCCCTGTGAGTGCAGCACAGCCTGGGCTGCTGCTAATGAGGGGAGAGCCATGCTCCCTGTGCCTGCTTTACTGGCTGTGACAACACAGAAGCTCTTTAAGTGGAATTAAAAGCTCTTCCTGCTCTTAATATGTGTAAGAACAAAATGACTTTCTTCAGCAAGATACTCTCATTTTGTGAAACTTCAAAGAAAGCTCAAACTCCCTGTTTCTTCAAGAATAACCCAGTTTGAGTATTATAATATTAATAAATGCATTAGAACTATTTTTAAGTAAGCAAAGACTGGATGATAGTCGTCCAAATTAATGAAGGGTATGAACTTAAAATTGATTATGTAAACTGCACTAAATCCCTGTGCAGATTTAATGATTTAAATTCAAATTTAATTTAGATTTAACTCAAACACCAACTTGAATTAAAGCCACTTTAATTCTGAATGAGAATGCCCAGAATGGGCTTTGGTATAGGTTAACAAATCTGCTCTGTGCAAAGATTTTCTTGAACTGCATTATTTTTTCTTAATGCCATTAAGTCAGTAGTCGGTAGATTGAACACAGTGGGCTCTGAAAGGGAGCCTATGCTTGGAAGTAGAGCATGACTCACCAAAATGCATAAGCAGCCCCCAGCCATAAGTGTAGAAGAAAATTCACATTTTTCAGGCTAATTAAATCCCTCAACAAAAGCTTAGGCTTGCATTTTTTAAAAGAAGAGGAATTCCTTTCTCTGGTGTGCAGGACAGTGGGCTGGGGCCTTGAATCTCCACATTTTGCCAGCACCCTCTCCCCTAGGGACGGAGCTGGAAAAGAAAGTTCAAGGTTACCAATTACTGTTACTGGAGTTCATAAAAAAGCAAAAAGCTAAAGGAAAACTTGGCTGTTGAAAATGAGACAGAAGCTCCACACTTCCCTTGGAGCACAGCTGAGCTGATTTCAGAAACCAGGCCCAGACAGTGAGGAGAGAGGAAATAAGGGTGGGGTGCTGGAGGAGGAGATGTGGGAGTAGGGATTCCCTGGCAGCTCCTGGGGAGACCATGGTGGAGCAGAGGAAAAATGTGAAGGGGAAGGATTGGCAGAGAAGAGCTGTAATGGACTGGTATGTGCTGCTCAGAACAGGGGGGCAGGAGGCAGAGGAGTCTTGGATGAAGGAGTGAAGCTGAGATCAGTGAGGAAGGGAGTTATGTGTGGGGTGTGCGTGTTAATTTTTCTTAATTTCTTGCAATCCTGCTCTATTTTTAATTGGCAATAAATCAGATTAATCTTCTCCAAGTGAAGTCAGTTTTGCCTGTGATGGTAGCTGGCAAAGAACCTCCCTTCTTCATCTTGAGCTGTGAGCTTTTCCATTGCATCCCCCAAGCCTGTTGGAGCAGAGAGGGTGACAGTGGCTGGCTGGGCAGCTGGCTTGGGCCCCACTGTGGCCAGATCAGTGCAGGATTGAAGAAATGCTGTGGGAAGTGGTGGTGTTTGGTCACACCCACTCCTCTATCCTGTACCAAAGGCATTGGGCAGTGCTCTGGTGGACATCTGGAACGTCCTGCTGAGGCAGCAGGAGGGTGGTTGTCTATAGCTGTGTGCCCTGCCTTTCTGCCAGGGATTGCCTGGCCTGGGTGGTGCCACCTGCTCCTGTGCCAGCACTTGTCCCCCTCAGCTCAGTCTAAACAAAATGGCAGTGAGAGATGGAAAGGTCCAGCTAAGTAACAAGTTCAGTCCTCTCGGGTGTCTCTGGCTGGGACAGCTTCCCCTCTTCCATGCAGAGGGCTTTGCTTGAGATAGGGCTTAAGTTTCCAGGGCCAGACCACAGGCTGGCTCGGGTGCCTTTGCAAGCTGCCTCCCCTGAGCAGGCTGGGTTTCTCTTTAAGAAAGCACACGGTGTGCTCTGGCTTAATGGTACGTGTTAAGTAAGAACATCTGCTTATGAAGAGATAGATATGCTGAAACATTTACTGATGTTTTGCTTCCTCCCCTTGTGTCACCTGAAATCTATCATCTCACTATGGCATCCCAGCACAGTCCTGCTTGCAAATCCAGGGAAGCAGGGCAGTGGTGCACAGCTTTTGGAAAATGATTAGTGGTCTGTCAGGCTTACGTCTAAACATGGGCACTGACTCAGATGTGTTACCTATAAATCTGTTCATCAGCAGCTGAGGAACATATGTGCCTCCTCTTCCTTAAACATAAAAACATTAATTACATTATATTGTACCACAGTAATGGGCAACATAGTGACAGAAGCTTGCCAAAGCTTTAATTTTAACCGTAAATCTGGTGGGTCTGAAATGGCGATTCAAGCTGCTTTGAAAGATGAAGATAAAGCTGAAGTCAGGTGTGTAGGAGCAGGAGTTGATGGGGTGGAGAGGGGGCATGGAAAATTAGCATAGATTGGCTGAAACACTTGGGAATAAAGTAATAAAACTGCAGTTTTCCCTGCAGAAGGGACAGGAGAGAAAAAATTTCAATTCACTAACAGATCCTCTTCTGACTTTCTGCAATAGTTGTGGGATAAAAAGGTTTCTTCTCTTCTACTATTGGATCATGGCTTCCTACTGTTTGGTTTTGCTGTCCTTTTTTTTTGGTGTAATCATCTAAGCACAGAGGGAATACTGAACAAGCAGCCCTTGGTGTCCTTTCTCTGGCTGGATTTTCATTTTAAATAGAGCCCATCAGGAGAAAAGATGAGGCACAGCATGTTGCTTGCACTGTCCTTTGTGTCTGCATAAAAGCAATGAGAAGGAGCATCCAGATTATTTATCAACAGAAGCAGGAGGAATATGGAAATCTGTGTGTACCATTAAACATGAAAGGCACCAGGAATAGGTTCTCCTGTTGCATTAGGTGCTGTACCACTGCCTGTTCAAAGGGTTTATCAGATGAAGGAGCCCTGCTGGGTTGGGCAAGACAGAGAGTCGAAGGCAGGAGCTGCCAGTGCCTGTCCCACATGTGCTCCTCCCAGATCTGACCCGATCCTGCCTGGCTGCTGCCCTGAAACAGCTGATGCCCATGAAATCAGGGCAAAGATGGGCCCTTTGGCAGCCAGAGATCTCTGCTGCCATTGCCCCACTCTGCCTCATTATGCCACAGGCAAAAGGGCAATAACTTCTTTTGCTGAAATGCATGTGAATTCCCTCTGAACTCCCTACCTTCATTTTAGGTTTTGACTGCAGAATTTCAGAGCCATCTGGCCATGCACAGGTTACAAATCTAAAGCATTGCAGCAATCTGCATCAGGTGGAGGGATGGTTTTGGTACTAGCTCTTGAAAAGGCTTGTCTTCCCTGACCTGCTTTTGTCCAAGCTTTAAAAAGGAGAAAATTATAGTGGAGATGGGACTCTGCTGAAGGGAAACCTACATCTGTCTCTTCTCACGTGCTTATTCTCTAATTCTTCTCTCTCTTACACCAAATTCGTCTCCACAAGAGTAGTAACTCAATCTTTTCCATGCTGCTTCTCCCTTCTGATGCAAGAAAGATTTCAGAAATGCAGCATTTGAGCTACAGATGCGTTTACCCTGACTGAGCAGTGCTTTAATTCATCTAGGTTCTGGTCTAGCTTCAACTGGCCATGATTTCACAGGTATTAAAAGGGCAAAAGGGTGGACTATCATGTACAAATAATCAGGCCTGGACTGAGTAGGTATGTATGTAGTTAATTCTGTACAGACCATGATTTTTTTTTCCTTTCCCAAAGCAGGAACCATGACATGAAAAAGGCTTTCATTTGTCCCTTGCCTAAAGAAACTTGACTGGTTGCTGGATATACCAACCTGGAGAGAAGAGGGTGTGGTAGCAGAAGGTGGCAACCCATGGGACACAAAGTAGGGGCTGGGGTGCAGGACAGAGCTTGCAGCTGCTGTGTGGGGCATTTCTGCCCTGTCACATCAGCACAGGATGTATCTATCATAGAGCAGAACACTGAATATTCACTGTGCACTGGACAGCAGTGTTTCATTTCATGCATCATTAAGAAGCTGCATTGATTCCAACTGGTCACATAACCTCATCCTGCACTCACTTTAAAGCAAAAAGGGGGGAAAAAGAGTCTCTCCCTCCCAAGTCATTAGATAACTTTAAACCTTGGACACTCGACAGAACAGTCTTTCTCAGTGTCATCTCTCCTGGGGACCAAGATGCCCAGTGCAGTACCCTGGGACTTGGAAAACAGCAAGGACTCCATGGAGGGTCTTGGTTTCAGTGTAACAGAGGCTTGTTTAGCACACGCCCACTTTGTGGGGTCCTTATCTCCTTGTCAGGGCGGGGGTTGGTTTGATATGGAATCATGTTCAGTTCAAATGTAACACAAAGAGAGGAAAAATATCAGAAGAGAATAAGCTGGCAGGGTAGGTGATGTTGGTCTCTGCAGCCAGCTGAGCTGGCTGTGAAATACATGCTCCTGGGCAGACTTCCTTGGTACTCTCTGGTATGACCCTGGAACAGCACCACAGGCAGGAGGGCAGAATATCAGCTTAAAAAAAGAACATATTTGTACATGTTTCAGTTTGAAGTTATTTGGTGGATTTCACTCAATTTGCTGTTGGTGTCTAGAGCTATATCTGAATTAGAGCCTGGATCTAGATTAAGAACCATAAAAGTACTATGGCTGAGTTGTCCAATGCTAACACCTCTATGCTTGGGAAGGCAGAGTGACCTTTTGCAAGAAGTGTAGAGATGTTGGAGAATGGTACCTCTCTGTCCAGGCTATAGCACATCAGTTGGACCATGGCTTTCCTGAGGGTCTTGTCTGGACTGTGAAAGACTGTGAACTTAGTTTAGGGTGAAAAGGTCCCAAGCAGAGTGATCTGGAAAGATTCAATCAGCTCTTACTGTAACTTTTCAATGGACATTGCTCATTTCTAACCACGGTTTTTGGTATGTTACTGTTTCTATCTGAATCTTCCCAGAATCACACATGCCTGTCACTCTCAAAGGGAACCTGCAAATGTTTATCAATCAGTTAAAGCAAGGGGCCCTTAAGACCGAGAGTTTGCTAAATTTATGGTATTTAAGAGGAATGTTACTGCTTGTTCATATTACAGTCCCTCCTTCTCAATTTGAGGGCAGTACTCTACAAAATGTAGTATCATGTTAATATATTATTTACTGTTTGAATGAGACACAATGTCCTTCATAAGGTATATGATAAAACTGTCAGGGAGTCTCACTCTCCATGAATAAGCAAGATTTGTTTTACGTGATATAGTCCAGAGCAGAATAAGAGCTTTGCATTCATTTTTGACTATAATTTCACAAAAAACCTTGCTTTTTTTCTTGTACTTTAGTATCTCATTGCCATTGTTTGAGGTTTTTTTATTCTCCCCGTTCCTTCAGATCCCACAGCATCTGGTGGCAAATCAAACATGGTAAAATGTTGGTTTTGAGCTTAATAATATTTTCCAAGTCATTTATTTACCAAATGCTCTTGGTGGGAGTGTTTTGTTCTGTATGTTGACAGGTGGTACATACTCAATCTGAATGTATGGGTAATCAAATTATAGCAAGTCTCTCAGGGTGCTCTGTTGAAGTTGGACAAGGTCTCAACAATTCAGAGCCTGCATGTTTTGACTGAGTTTCCTGACCACTCCCCTCAAACACGGGTATGGATTTTGCCATCACATTACTTTAACTGTTATGGTTTGTTTTGCTGCACCTGTTCTATTTATATTGCAGGGCAGTGATGGCCCCTGTGAGGGAGAATAGTAAATGGGCTTATCCAGTACAAACCTTCAGCTAAAACCTCAGGATTCAGCTAGAAAGTTGCCTTCTCCTCTTCAGACCCAAGCCAGACCTCAGCGCTCTGAGCTCTCTCCTTGGCAGGCTGAGCTTGTCTTTAGAGCTTGCCAGATGTGTCTAGTTCTTCAGGGGGTTTACTCATATTCCCCCAAACAGAACAGAACTGGCAGTAAAATGTGTAATTGCTGTTCTATACCTTGTCTTTGGATGAGGTCACAGCCCGGTTTAATACTAACCTTAAATTCTACAGGACAAAGAAAATGAATAGAGCAACATTATAAACAAAGTGGCCTTCCCCCTCCCCCCCATTGGAAAACCACATCTTTCTTTCAAAGAATGTTAATTTTTTTCAGATTTCCTTTTCTTGGACTACCTAGAGAAATGTGTTGTTACTCTTCATCATCTCTGTGACACCAAAACATAAAGGGCCTTTGCAATATGATACCATTTATTAAAAAGAAACACCAGAAAAGTTGTATATCTCTGTTATTCAACAAAAGAGAAATTCATTATAAAGGTATCAAACTGTCTGAAATCATGACCCTTCCAACTTCAGAGCATTGGATAAATTCAAACTGTAAACTTACACATAGAAGTTGTTTGTTTGGGTTTTTTTCCAATCCACCAAACAACAGGAGCAGATGTAGATTATTTTTTGGATAAGACATCCCTCTTTTGGAATGATTTCACATGCTAACTTTGCTTGGGAACTGCTCCTGTTGGTGACCATGTGTTCAGCACATCTGCTTTGGCTTGTTGTTTTCTCAGAGACTGACAATATTGTGGCAAGGCGTCAGAGTGAATTGAGGTGAAGAAAAAGGAAAAGGAAAATTAACATGAAAGAGCTGCACTGCAAGTCCAAATGAACCCTGAGAGACTCTCCATCCCTTGATCCTCCATGTGTATATTAGGATACGTGTAGAGGGATTCAAAGGGGTTGGAGGAACTGACAGGCTTGAAGTAATACCTGGGCTTGTCTTGTCACAGTCAAAAGCTGAGCTGGAGCAGACATGCTGGGAGGACATTTCTGACTTTTAGCCCATAGGAGAGGATGCCTTAAAAAAGTTGGGAAAATCCTGCCAATGACTCATCAAGGCTAGTTTCACTGTTCAGTGCATAATGCACTCATTCATCAAACTGAAAGGATTTCAATCAATATTGTCAAACTAAAAAGTTATGTATTATACACACATGCACACACAAGTGCACTCAGTTATGCATAATGTATGTGATGGCCATCATCAAATAAATCACAGAGCTGGGTTCCAAACTGAATTTACTAAAAATCCTTGTCTCTACCTGTCTCTTATTTGCACAAAGGTTCCCGCATAAAATTCAGTGTTTTCAGTCTGCTTCAAGCAATCATCAATTAATGAAAACAGAAAAAAATAAAACAAAAGATCGGGAACCTTTTCTTTCTTTCTCAGCCTACGGCTCCTTCACCAAAATCACACTTCTGAAGATGTTGAAGAGGCAGCATTCAAGGCAGCAGAAGCTCAGTTCAGTAAAAATGTGGTGCATTTTCAGGGACATTTTCAGAAGATCCAAGGCTAATTCTAACCCAGAAATCATTTCACTGTGCAACCAACATGCCTGGTGTATAATGTCATGTGACCCTTATGTGTGGAAGTGTGGGTGCACACTGGGTGATGAGTCTGGGGCTCTCTGGGTTCTGATGCTCACTGGGTCTCTAACTTGATGTCTGCAAAGAGAGAAATGATAAGAGTAAATATTAATTATCTTAATGTTCCACTCCTTTGGACTACAGATAAAGCTGGTTAGAGAAAGAAAAGGAGGTAAACATAAGGATTTTCTGTGACCATTAGTCTATTCAATAAAATTTAAGCACTGCCTGAAAGGAATATGATTTTCTAAACAGAGGCCAGAGCTGTAGATCTCTGCCTTGGTTCCTGACACCTCAGCAACTCTGATTCATGGTAAGTGAGAACCTGGAGACCTTGTTTTCACCATCCATGGCTCCTCAGCCACCAGGATGTGTCAGTCCTGGGGGTGCAAATGGTCCTTAATGGTCTGGGAGTCCATGGAGTCGTGGAGTCCTGTTGTCAGCCCTCAGCTCTGCCTGCTGTGTGCAGGCACTGTGGGGCTGTGCCCACTGCTGTAGGTACAGCCCACATGTGCTGCCTTGCCTTCTGATTCTTCTTCCTACGTGGAGCAGTCCTGCTCCTCCTGTCTCTTACACTACAGTTTGTGGTCTGTTAGGTTGCCAATCATGGTTTCATGCCAGAAGATAGAAACGTGGAGTGTTAATTGTGAATTGAATCAGATTGTGGTACATTGCTGCTGTTCATGGACTGGAATTGCTGCTCTTTTGTGAGTTAATCAAATATCAGTCTAGATAACAATGTGTCTTCTCTCGTAATTATCCAGTATCTGTGAAAAATTATAAAAGCAGGTTGGTTTAACAGCAGTTCTGCTGAATTTTGCCTGCCTACCAACTCCCAGAGCTCCAGCAGGGAGCTCCTTGCTGGCTTCCCACAGTGCCAGTTGGTATCTCCTGCCCTGTGGGTTGTGCAGTCATGCCCAGGAGGCATCACTCTCTAGAGATACAGAAGAGTAGGCTAATGGCTGGCTTTTAAGGCAGACCACTGGTGCAGATGAGGATTGAGTAAAGAATTTGCCTGTCAGCTTGAAATCTCACTCACATGAAGCATTTTATATGGGGATCTCAAAGACTCTTGTAAGATAGATATATAAAAACATAAAAAGACATGAGAGTCTAAGGGATTTTTTTTTTTTAGTATGCACAAAATGGAGCAGTAAATCATGTAGTAAAGATTTGATTTGACATGGGATGTGCACTCTAGTGCTCAGTCTGGGAAAGTACTTATAAATAGATGTTAAATAGGGGTGTGAATAGGCTCACTGGAGTTAATGTTAAGTATGTAAGAATTGTATTGGTTTGGGGGTGAATGCACCAAGCATCCTTCAGCAAAAATATCTTCCATTTCCTTAGGGCTTGGACTGCATGAGGTGGGCCAATAACAACAACTCCTGGCACATCAAAGGAGGGGCAGAGTATCATAAACCACGTGAAATTAGAATTGGGCAGGGTTACCAATCTACCTTGTGGTGGTCACCATAGGATAAACAATGTTTTAACTGGGTAATTATTTTAATTGTTCCTATTAAGTGTAGGGAGGGGAAAAGAGCTCCTCTTTCCTGCAGCTCTGGCTCTTTTTTATTAATTTATTAATTCAGGGACAGTTTCTCTCACCTTTCCTCCTACAGCTTGACTTCCTTTTCAGACCTTGTTCCCCCTACTCATTCAGTAATCAAGTACCAAATACTGAGACAGCATTTTTAAAGCATTTTTACAGCCTAGGCACTTTGGTAGCCTTTTAGCAAAACCCAAGTGCATTAACACTCACAGGAGGGTCTATTTTCTGGAGTATTCAGTTACTAAAAAACCTAATCCTGGCCTGATCATTCTACTTTTGAGAGACAGAGTCAACATTTTTCTGCTAAATGGATTGAGTACTTGATAATATCAAAGAATTTGTGCCAGGGTCGACCTTACTGTGACTGGAGTTCCCTCCTTGGTGAAGGTTGAAAGCTGTATGGGCAGGCACAGATGGGAGAGGTTTATTGCAGGTTTGGGAACCCATCTGATGAACTGCAGTGCTAGGTGAGGTATTTTATTTAGCATTTAGCTTTGCCTCACATGTCTGCAGCCTATTAATTCGTTCCCAGGAGACCTATTGTAATTTTCCAGACACTTGAAAATTTTCAAGCAGATGTCACTTTAAACAAAACCAAAAAAACTTGGAGAAGTATCTGCTGATTCTTCCTGGTGTCTGCAAGCAGTAATTTTGACACTAAAATTGTTCATTCTTAGGATAAGAAAGGAACAGTCTGCAATATCTGACTTGTAGCAATATTTTTTACATTTAAAAATGGAAAGATGGAAAAGGGGTGTCTGTTATGTTAGAGGGGAGAAAGCTGGGAGAGAGCACTTGGTTTTAATCCTGAAAAGGTCTGGAATAGTCAGCTTCAAACTGGGATGTGTCTAGACTGGAGAAAGCTTTACATAAGTTTTTCTTTGAGCCTCACTCAGGCAGGTAATGAAATTATCTGGAAGATGAATAGGGAAATACACTTATGAAAACGCCAAAAACTTTGCTAAATGACATTTAAGTAGGGAGCTTGTCAGCAGATGGCTGACACCCGAAAAATTTGAAAGCTTTGCTGCCATAGTGTGGCTATAACTTCCCCTTGCCCAACTCTATAGAATAAACTTTGAAACTAGATAATCAAAGTATCCAGCTCCTTTGCAATCTAACAGACTTCCACCACACCCCCAGTTTTCTACACCATTTCAGGACAACTACAGAGGTAACAGCATCAAGGTGAGTTTTGTTACCTACATGTAGAGGTGACAGGTGAATACACCCATCTTTCCAGTTACCTCACCTGTAGCTGTTTCTGCAGATTGCTTGGTGTGGTGAGAGCTGTTGGGAAGCTGAGGTGGTGCTGTGCAGCAGGTTTGCTTGTCTGTAGACTGGGAGGACTGGACAAAAGCACAGGAAACCTGACAGCTTTAGCTCAGCCACTAAACCTGCTCCAGGAGGATGTTCCTTCAATCCTTGTATCACAAGAAGAGCATAAGCACTACTTGTTTTCTTGCACCAAACAGTTAAGAAAACAAAAACATTCAAAAGCTGGATGCCTGAGTGGTTCCCTGGATGCCAAGGTGGTGAAGTATTAAGAACTTTGCTGGCTCAGTCAGGTCACTTCGTGAGCATCAGAAAATCAGGCAGTGGACTGTGTTACCCATCTGTCAGGAGAGCTACCAAGCAGCTTTCAATTAATTATTTTTAGGAGGAATGCAAATTGTCTTCACTTGGGACAGGTCTACTGCAGGCCAGACTCTGTGCCCCATAAAGCAGAGTTGTTCCAGTAAAATCCATGTGCCTTCATTGGCTTTTAACATCAGAGGTTGTGGCCCGTGCTAATTTTTGCTTAAGTCTTGTACAACAAAACGCTTTAACACATGATGAGTGTTAGGTTTCTTGGTTGTTCTAGATAATAATGGTTGCTTAGGTTAACTCCTAGTGTTTGAGTCTTCATCAGCAGACTTGCAACAGTTCCAGTTCAGTGAGTTGTGTATTTAATGCCTTTTTCCCCTGAGCTGGAGGAAATGGTTTGCAATAGTTATAGCAATACAAAAGACAGACATAATAGAAGTATAATACAGTATATAAAATCAAACCATGTATCCATAAATAGGTGAGAAGACACTGAGTGCAGAGGAAATACTTATTGCACAGAGCACAGCACGTGCATGGCAGGCTCGTGTAACGCCACCCTATTTGTGATAGGAGCTTCCCAAGACAAGATGTTTTCCAGGTTCTCTTCCCTTGCACTGTCATTCTCAACCCCTCCCTTCTGCATAGGCAGTCCAATTACTGGGGTAGCTCAGAAGTTTCTGTCACAACTCCAGCAGTTTCTCAAAACAAGTATCAGCTTAAAAAAGCATAGGCGGATGAAGCCGAAAAAAGCTACAGGGATATAGCTGGAGGGGGAAAAGGGAGGGAACGTTAGTTGTCGACTTCCAAAGCAATTGTGGATATGGATTGCATGGAAGGCTTCTCATCAGCAGGGAGTCTGACAGGTCTATCAGGGGAGAGTTCATCTACTTCTGTAATAGTAGTTATTTGAACAACTAGAGATCGATATAGTTTCTAGGGGAGATGCTGCTATTTATTGGGAAATAAGAGAGAAACATTGGTGGAAGTTTCCCTTCTGTTTCTACAGTAACCACCATCAGCAGGACTGTGTGCCTGTTTGCTTAGCTGGGGTTCATGTTTAGTAGTTCAACCCCGGGCTGGCTGCAGAGCCCAGGCAGGCTCTGTGTCTCAGGGACGGAGCAGTGACACAGAGCCTGAGCTGCTCGGAGCTCGGTTACTCCCTGGGCACTGAAGAGATGCATTAGCATCTGAAGGGGGGCTCCGAATTTACAGCTGCCTCTGGCCACTGCCGGGTGTTTGGGCAGGGAGCCACCCACAGCTGCCTGCGGTTCCTAGGATGCTTCCAGGCTCTCTGGGAATATCCTTGTGTGCAGGAGGCAGCGCGTTACAAGCCCGGGAAGCACGAAGTGCTCAAGGTCAGCAGCTCAGTTCTATGTAGAAAGCAGAAATATCCTGACAGGTGGTGGGTGAATTTCCCCGAGAAAGGGGGTCCATCTCATTCGTTGCATTGCCTGACAGGCTTGGGTCTGTCACCCCACGTGAAGGGGACATGCCAGGTACTGCTGCCCTTCACCACCTCCCCTTCCAGAAAAATCCCACGAGTACCCATCGCAGAAAAGCAACACACTTAGGATGTGGGCACTTAAGGATCTGATTAAGTAATGATTAGGGAGACAGTAAATGCTACTCCATCAAAGCCAGGCAGGAACACTTCTACTCCGTTAGCAAACATACCTGCAATATCTTTACCTTAAATGAGCTATAAAGTCGTCTGCCTCCCCTTCACTGTTTACTTTGTGTTACCGTTTTCTGCTCATGCTGCAGTATTTTGCTCCTTAAGAGGTGTGTGTGATAAGCTCATGAATAACAAATGAGGATTTATGTTTGTGGATTGTGAAATAATATTAACGTGACTATTACTTTTAATCTTTGCTTTTGAATGATGTAGTGAGCTGCAGGTAATCCCAGAGGGATATTATTAGCGTCTGAGTATTGAAAATGTCTCCTTCTTTTGTCTTCCCTTCTATTAAGTGTGGAATTGAATGTAGAAAAGTGAAGGAAGTAGGACAAACACATGCTCTCTGATTTAATGCCTTATTTTATAGTCTAAAAGCCCCACCAGCTGTATCATACAATGAGGGGGAGGAGGGGAGAACAAAGGTGAGAAATTCTGATATTCTAAACACAAACTACTTTTTTTTTTGAGGGAAATTACAAAAGCCTCTCCATGCTAAATCTTGATCTCCAGTAATGAACACTGAAAGTTGCTGTTTCCAAGAAACTTGCATTCACTTAAACCCCCAAATTTTCTTTGCTGATTGGAAAGAATCAAATACATTTTCTTTGCAGCTTCTGAGTACGAGAACTGGAAGCTGGACTGAATTTTGCAGCCCAATATTTGAAATAATAGTAGACAAAAGCAAAGTGCTTGCAATTCTATTGGAACAAAATTGAATAGACTGTCTCTTCAAATTTACCATTTTCATCTGAGTGGGATAGGGTGCTATTTCTTCAGGGGGATGAATATTTGAAAACATTCTGCAGGACAGTAAATACGAGAGTAAAAATATGATATCTGGGATGGTTTCATGCAAATACCCATGCTATCTCTTTAAGTCTACTGTTCATTTCACCTCATCAACAAATGTTGTTTATTGTATTTGTATGCCAGTAACTTCCATTCCTACACAATTGCTGTATCTTTGCTGATAGAACTGGCTGGATAGAACGGAAATTTGTGTACAGAAGGAGAAATGCATGATACTGTTTTAATACAGGGCTGGGGCAAGCAGCAGTAGTAGGAGGAAAACAGAGTGACAAGTACAGGTGGAACCCACCCCCTGGCTCTTCAACAGGCCACTGCTGCCCAGTCTGTGCCATGGCAGCAGAGGCTTGGACTGGCAGGACAAGCTTCCCTAAGTGAGTGGTAGATTCCTATCTTCTCTGGGGAAATGCTGGCTGCAGGAAAGCCTTCTGCAAACTTGATCTGAGTGGGGGCCAGCAAGCCACAGCACACAACATCTCCTGTTCTCAATCCCACCAGTGAAAGGCACGCAGAGATCCCCCAAGATACAGCTCAACTACCTTGCACAGCATTGTACTGCAAAATTATACTGCAAACTCTTGAGAAGCTTTCAGTGGGTAGGAATTTCAATATGATCCCTGCTATAGGGCTGAGCAGAACTGAAGAAGCTGTGGTGAAAGGCTCCCTGGGAAGGAGGAGGGTCTGTTTTCCAGGAGCAAAGTGACTGCAAGTCATCGCTTTGTGCTCATGACTCAGGCCAGTCAAAATGATGGGTGGATCCGGGGTGAAGATTAGGTGCCTTTGTCCTTTCTAACTTTACTCTGGGAGACAGTTTAAATTTCAGTGGCAATTCTTATTCTTGAAGCAGTCCTGTCCTTGAAAGCTGGTAGACCTAATTATGAGAGGCTTATAGGGATGGTGAATAGATCATCTTCGCTTCTTGAGTTAATCTTGATATATAATGCATGGCAAATATTGTCTTGTTTCTTTTAAAAACCGTCAGTGAGAGGAAATTCCAGAGATGGGAAATGCAATCTTTCAAAGGATTAAGAGAGAACTAACTAACATGAACCAGATCATTAGCTTTGTATTTTCTGTTCCACCTTCTGATGCCCATATTTCACTCATGAGGATGAGTTGGAACTGCTCCAAAAACTAAGTGGAAATTAATTTCTCAAAGGCTGATCTGAAAGTTAAGATGCATTTCAAAATCACTTGCTTTACAGATCCCATCCACTTGCCCTGCAGAGAGAAAAAATAATGCTTTATGTAGCAACACGAAGTACAAGTTAAAATGAATATGGGTGAGCCACTGCAGGAGGCTCAGGGGGAGCCAGCCAGAAACCTGCACTGCTGTGAAATGCTACATCAGCCATTGAGAGGGTGTATTTAACATGTTTGAAACAGATGCTTAAAGTGGAGGATTTTTTAAGGAGGCTGGGAGGACAATGCAAGGAGGATTGTACATGCTGTAATTTCACAAAAAATGTTACAATGTCAAAAATAGGGATTTGAGGAGACCCCCTATGTTATGAAAACCTACCTTACAGAAAATTCAAAGGTTTGATTTTACTTTCCCCATTACTCCAATACAGACCATTTAAGAACCTATTTTCAAGTTGAGACTAACACTGATAAAATGTTAAAGCTCTTTCCTTCCCCTAAAGCATGACTTTTGTGATACATAAATTGTAATATTTCTGAACTAGCAAACTTATGGAAGATTTAATTACTGAAAGATTAATTTTTTGTGATAGAAAACTGCTTTGCAGCAGGTTCTGTGGAGCTGTTTTGCAACTGGCTTTAACATAAGCAATTTCAATTGCAAACAAAAAAGGAGAGAGGTAATTAATTGGGGTGTTCTGCATTGTTAGAAAGATTCTCTTCCAAATGTATCTGAGCTCAGAATAAACACAGCAGATTTAAGAAAAAGTAGGGCTGTTATGAGATCAGAATCTACTCTCAGCCTCAAATTTTAAGCCTAATTTTAAGGCTGAGAAGTAAAGGGTGAAACACTGGTGCTTTGAGTTATGCATGCACTTAAGATCTTTGCTGAACTATGATATGAGACTAATGATGATAAATATTGTGAAAGTGATTAAAGCGTGGTTGCCTAGGAATGCATTAGTATTACTAATATTAGGTAATGAGGGTCCTTGCATTCTTCCTAGTTATTATTTCAGATAGGTAGAAGGAATCACAGTGAAACTGATACATTCATTTCCAGAAGTGCTGAAAACCCTCTCCTGCCACTCCTTTCTGTGTGCCATGATTACATTTAGCATCTCCAGACAGTCCCAGGGCAGCAGAGCTGTGGCACAAGTCACCTGGTTTCATATCTAACCTGCAGATCAGTTTGGAAGGGATTTCTCTTGGCACAGGACAGGGAAGAGAGGATCAAGTGCTGCAAATAAGGTATGAATCATTTAATCCTGACACTTTGTACTATGATTCACATTGCAAGTGAAAGTATGCCTTGGGGTAAATAAAATGCTGAGTCTGCAAGAGGAAGTGTCAAAATCAGTGTGGATTTTAATAGCACTGGATGTTAGCACTGAGAGTGTGACAGACTTGTGAGATGAGTTAGCACGTGCCAATCTGACTGAGAAAAATATACACTAAATCAGAGCTGAAGACTGAGTAGGAGTGGCTGGTTCCTTCCTGCCTTGGAGAAGCACCGAAGAACAAGGAGGCAAGCTGACCAAACTTGGAGAAATTTGTTGCATAAATGCAGACCTGAGGTTTCCAGAGCTGCTGTGTAAACCTGTTTCCTAAGGTTTAAGTTAATTTAAAAGAAAAAATGCAGTACCCATGAAAAAGCTTCCCTTTGTTCCAGTCTTCAAATGGGTCTTTAAGTTCAGTTGAACTTATTTGCACCGGCTTGAAGCAGTAATTGCTAATTCTTTTGGTTCAGTGTTATTCTGGACAAATTATGGCAATTATCTAGATCACAAATATATGTAACAATCTTTGATACCTTCTGCCTTTTGTAGTTGCCCTTGAAGTTCAAATGCCTGGTGTTTAATATGGCCTATCCCATTAAGGATTATTCCAAGTAAAGTCAACTGCAGAAGTCCCAGTGACCTCAGTGATGAAAGTTCACACCCTTAGATATGGTTCATATGAGTTGAGAGGGAGATTTTGTTTTCTTTCAATTCACTAGGTGGTAGCAGTGTACAAATTGTGTTGTGTGGGTTTTGGTTGTTTTTTTTCTAGTTCTAATCAAATGCTCTTCAGAACCTTCCTTCATTTCCCAGCCCATTGTTTCTGAGACTTGCACTGGGTTCTTGAGGGGAAAGAAGACAAAAGATTTTAAACACCCTTCTGAAGGAATGCCAAAAATTTGTGCCATTCTCCAGATGTTTTCTTGTGATGGCAGAAGCCAGACAGTTGGAAGAGTACAGCTACTGATGATCAGAGAATGACATCGACATCTAAGGCTGAGCTTAAACCCTTTCAGCCAACCAACATATGCAGAAAGAAGAGAGACATTAGATCTCCACTAGTTCTGTATCCCTTGCACCAGTTTTTACTGAATTCCCTGCAATGTGTCAGGCAGTATGATTCAAAGAATGTCCATTATGACAGCAGTCAGTCCTGGGAAAGTCATGGTGTTCAGCAAGGGACAATTTAGTTGACAATAGGCAAGAGGAGGACATGAGCTTCCAAGGGTAGTTTAGGGTAGAGTTCTTGCTCAGTCTAATCCCATGTTTTCAGTGGTGATGGCCAGTCCTGAGTGGTGCTCTTAGAGAGTTGGTGACAGCCAAATGTGCCAACAAAAGGGCATTTCTCCAGAGTCTGTGTCCCTTTGATTCCTCATCTGCTACTCCCCACCTGTTCTCTCACAGTTTTCCCTACTAATCAAGGTCTTCTGGTGGGTGGGGTTTATTGCTGTGCTAGGTTTAGCAAAAAATTAGCTCCAGAGAAGGTGCTGTGCTGTTATGGATTACCTCTAGTTTGGTATTGCATCTTACCAACCACACAGGTGGCTCTTCTCCAGGGTTGTCTGGTCCTGCCTCTGTGTTTGAACAATCCTGGCCAAGCAATCCTGACTGCCTCACCTAGGGCAGCAACCTGAAACTAGCTCAGTATTTTTAAAACATGGAGCTTTAAATTTCATTCCTAATAGTTGTATTACACTAGATTAGAGATAAATGATGGAAATTTGAAGGGATCTATCAGAGGGACCTGTTTCACCTAAAAATACATGAAGCTAAATAAGGTATTCGTGTACTGATAGATAATGGGCAGAAGTAGCAGAGATATGATGAATACAATCCTCCAGTGAGTAGCTACAACTAACTGTAGTTATCCAATATCTCTATCTGATTCTAGTGGGATGCAGATAGGAGCCTTATCAGTAACTAAAACAGAGTCCTCCTGACTGAATCAGACAGGCTGACACTGAGATCACTTTGCAGAACTTGCTCTATATAAAGCTTGCAGCAAATGTTATTTTCTGATGGTACAATGAAATAAATCCAGGACACATTTGCAGGAGAGCTTTCAGAATTCCTCCAGGCAATGACTGTGCAAGAGAGACTGTAATATAAGTACACTCTTGCTTTGTGCAAAGCACGGTGAGATAGGCAGAATTAACACTGATGGCAGAAAGCACACTCAGGTTTCATCAAGATGCTTAAATATCTGATGTCATTTTTCCAGTTTGAGTGGCTGGGTGGCAGGAATATACTGGGGTTTATATGTTATATTTTGCAGCAAAAGAGATACTGAATTTTAAAATGTACATGCAAATGCAAAATAAAAAAAAAATCATAAATGGATGTTATACCTTAATGACCTTAAGCCAGTTGCAAGACTTAATGACTTGTCCATTTTATAAGTCTTTGCATAATACCTTGGGTAATATGAAACAATTTAATAGTCAGGGCCACAAAATAATCCTAAAATATATGATAGAGGTGATGATAAAATAAGACAGTCGAGATCAGATTTCCATTTCCTTTAGGTTCTTGTTTTTTCATAATTGCTAACAAAAGTTTCAGAATGAGGGCATCAATCTAAAATTTCAACAAGGAAATGATTCACACCTGGAAAATTGGCTATGCTGAAAATAGCAAAGAAAAGACACCATTGTATGTGTTGGAAGTATGTGACTGAGAGGAAAGCAGGGTATATGCTCGTTCCGTGTCACACTAATCCTACAGCTATCAGTTAGGAATTAATAAAACATAGAACATGGCTCTCTTGCAGCTCTATCCCTGCTGGCTGCTGCTCTGGTGATACATTGCAATAATATGCCAGTGATGATATTCCAGTAATAAATGATGGTAATATAGCATCAGATCGTCATCACTCCGGTGATGAGCTCTTGCCATACATCATCAGGCAATGGAGTTTAAGCATTAATGCAAGAGGCAAATTTCAATATACACGTACTGAACATGGTGTACGACATAATGCACCCTGTGTGTGTTCAACAGGAACTGTGTATGGAATGTACACTGCAGATTTGGGGTTTTCTTACTCACCTGGGTGCTTAAAATCTAAAGGGAATGTCGGTGTATGGATCATCACAGAATAGGATCACAGAATCATTTAGGCTGGAAAAGACCCCTAAGACCAGGGAGTGGTGGAGCTGCTTGGGAATCAGCTCTCTGGGTTTTCACCATCCTGTGAGTGTGTTGGATGATTGCTTCTTGTAGTATTTATACAGCAAAATGATGTGTAGAGCCTTGGCATGATAGGTCAGGGTCAGCAGGCTTTCCCTTTAATTTGTGGCTGCTTCTCAGCTTCTTTCTCAGACAGTGATTGCTGCTGGAGGGCTCACAAACTACTTTGTGAGTGCCAACCAGCTCCTCTGCAATAATGTTGTGGTATCACACCTGATAGACATGCAGATGGACCAAGTCATTGGAGGGGAAAAATCAAAGATATTTATCATACCCAATTATTATTCTTTATTTCTTTAATTTGGCAGCTGCCTTCATGGGAAGCTTATACAGATGTAAAGACATCACAGTAGTGACATTTTCTCTTCTCAGAGTACATAACTCATAGATTCCTCTCCAGTGGGATTTCTGAAGAACTGATGCATCCATAGATTATTCTGATTACTCACTTTCTTCAGAAAGTGAGATTTCTGAAGAACTGATGCATCCAGGGCTCCCAAACACTGATGTGAGTTCGAGGAGTCATGCTGAATCACCTGCCTACAAGTAGGTTTGAACAGTAGGGAAGATTTTACTTTGCAAGCCAGAGTAGTAATACCAAGACCTTAGGGTCAAGGGAAGAGACTCCATTTTAGTTGCTAAAGTGCAGTTTCAGAGATTCAGTTTTGATGACAACAGACCAGAGAATTAAGCTATGCACTTTAAAGATTTTTCTTAGCCTTTCTGATACTGAATTTCTCCAGAGGAATTCAGTACCAGCCAGCTCTGTGATCAATAAATATGCTATTGATGGAAAGTGAGGGAAGGACTCACAGAATCAATCATTAAAGGTCAGCTGATTTGTCCCTAAAGCTCATATGCTCAGCATCTGTTTACATCTTAAGAGTCACAGATTGAGGCAGTGAAATTCACCTGGGAAGGAGGTTTGATTTTTATGGCCAGCTGAAATTTTTATCTCCTAACATTGAAGAATATTAATTTCTGGGAGCTGTGAGTAGCTTGTGCATGAGGAATTAAATTAGTCACTTCTGCTTCCACTGTTCTTTGATGTAAAACAAGTAAGATCGCTCTATTTAAGTTCAAATAAAAAACCCCAAGCCAAGTAAAGCACCACTCACAATGCTTGGAGCACTGCAGTTTCATCACCCAAAATGCTGCTACTATAAATTTAGTTCAGCTAAAAAGATTGCATCTTTTCAGGATACTGTTACAAGAGTCAATGCCACATGCTGGAAAAAAAAAGCAATTAAAAGAAAAGAAAGTGAGGAGAGGTGAGGATTTCCAAGTGTAATATGCATGTTGTAACCCAACAGAGCATCCAGAGCCACAGGGGCAAACTGCAGGTCCTGCTGGGCTTGGAACATTTTGTCTGCTTTATTAACTTGCAATAGTGATAGTGGAACTATGGCCTGAGACGAAAAAAAGAAAAAAAAAAATCCACCTTTAATATAAAGATTGCTACTGATGAAAGCTGTCACAACCTTCATTAAATTGTTTCTCTACTTCAGAATCATTACTGTTAGCAGCTTGAAATACATGCCTGGAACATGTAAAATTTAGGTTGCTTGAAGTTGAAGCAATTTGGGTTCTACTGTAGATTTCCTTGTTCAGCAGAGGTTCCTGCTTTCTGGTGGCTTTTACCTTTCCAGTTACTTACTCTATAGCCAAGTTATTGTGTTCCTTTCTACTCTGTTTGACCTTTTTAGTGCACCTATTGATTTATTTGCTTTTAAACTTTCCAAGTCTATAGTTTTATTTTGCCAGCTGTATAGCAGTGTTTTACTGAAGCCTAAGTGTATTTATTAAATGCTCTTCTTATGTGAACTAGGCTAATAATCTCTTTAATAAGATTAAAGTTACATTGAGCACATATGTTTTCCATACTTTGTTCATCATCAGCATTAACAGTATCATGCACTTTACAGTCCCTGTTAATTGAATTAAATATGAGGTTTTCCTTTGTTGTCCCATACTGAAGTCAGCCTGAAAACCTCTGTTATCTCAGCCATCTTGCCCACACTTTTTAATGAACTAACAAACAACCAGCATTCTTTAAGTTTTCTGGAATTCTCCCATGTCCACGGGTTACCGAGAAATGAACATTAGCTGCCAAAAAAGCTTCTCAGCCAGCTGCCTTAAAATTCCTCAATGCAAATTACCCAGAACTTCTGATTTAAGTATGTCTGACTACAGTAGCTGTTGATTAATATCCTCTTTAGTTACAGTAGCAATAGAAAGTATATTACCATCATCATCTAACAAATACATCACCCTTTCTCCCAACTACAGAACAGACATCTTTATTGAATTTTCTTGCATTGTTACTAAATAAAAAAGAAGTATCTGTTGTTTCTGTTTGGGAACAGACCTATTGGTCTGTTTCAAGGTTTGTTTTTTTTTTTTTTTACCACTCCAGAAATGTTTTGCAAAAACTGTTCCCTTATTAATGTTCTCAACTGCACAGTTTTGTTTTTCTTGTCAATTATCTATCCTCCTTTACTATCACATTTGTCTTTTTTGCCCTTATTGGTAAGACTTACTTTTATATCTGCATTCACTTCTTACTGCAGAGGTTTTTGATTTATTATGCTGAGCTTATTCTGTTGTGTTTCTACACAGATACAGCCTTCTTTCTCCTGTTAAATAAGATATTCTTAAGAAGTTCTTACAAAGCTCTCATATTTTCTGCCTTATTTCCTTCTTCTAGTTGATCATCCTCATAATGCTTTTTGGCTTCATAAAGCCAACTTTCTTAAGGCACCACTGTATTCTGTACTGGTTCAAACTTCATTTTGCTTGTGTATAGCAATATTTGTTGAATTATTACCACTTGTATGTCAATAATGAAGCCAAGAATGGTACTTAGTGTGGGTATTTATTGAAGAGCACATCAAAGATAAGCAAAAATTACGCATAAAACTGATTCATTCACTCCTGACACTGAAGTATTCCTTCCTGGTAAAGGTTCCTCATCTTTCCTACGGGAAGGACCTGGCTGTGGAGTTAAACCAGGAGGAATGCCAGCATCACCAGAGGAGTTTTATAGCTCCCTGTGGGATATGGCAACTCAATCCAGCTGGGCCCAGGCACAAATTCCCCCTCCCTCCTCCTTCCCCCATGGCAGGATTCCCTGGCAGTCCCTGAAATGAGGACAGGCAGCTGTGAAGTGTCCTCTGCCAAGGCAAGGAACATTACCTCTCTCCATATCAACCATCTGATGGGGTCTATAGGACTTTTGAAGGAATTATTCAGAGCCCATGGGTTCTACCCCAGAGTCACCTGGCATCAAGGGGAAAGTTTCCCCAGTGAATTCTGCTCTGTGGTGGCTCCAATGTTGGAGGTAAAGGATTAGAGCTTGGATTTTTGGAAGCTGCATTTTGCAAGTTTCTTTGCAGCACTCCTATTCACTCAGCTGCTGGCCAAGAGCACAGGCTGCTTTAAGCATTTGTGTCTATGTGGAGCAGGTTCAGGCTCTCACTGTTTCAAGGGAGAGGATGAGCTGATGTTCCCCCCTGCTCCTTCTTTTCAAGGCCCAATGTTATGCTGTCAAAAGGGGCATTTCAGTTTGGGGCCCTGGACTAAAATGTCTGCACACTGTTTTCCTCCCTTGCACTTTATTCAGAGCTGCTGTAATTGAAGCTGGTTAGTGTGCAGTGGCTTTGTTAGGTGGTTAACAGATCCAATTAGGGCTGAGTTCAATATCTGTTCTGTTGCTTTGCAGAGGACAAAACTGGCTGACGTCTTAACTTCAAACCTGATTAGAGAAAGAAAATCTTTCAGCAGTTCTTTCCCTGTGTATCATCTCTGTCTCTGGAAGTGTTTGGATTTACATGTGTATTTTCAGCAGGTGAACAGCAACATGAACAGGCAGAACTGCCAGCAAAAGGCAAAGTGCCCTTGTGAGGGACTGCTCAGTATGAACACAGGTTTCATGACAGTGTCCTTAAAACTGCCCCCGAGTCACAGCGTGGCTCTGCACTCCCCTCTGTGGGATGCTGGAGCTGGAGCAGGAGCAGGGAACCAACAGAGGGATCTTTGCACAGCTGGAACGGCCCATCCCGCATAAAGTCTGAAGTCAGGCTGAGCATCCAAACATGACTGATAGCATGGTGTGTCAGATGCATTAACAAAGCTCCTGCAGAGCTGCTCTTCCCCCTCTTCAGCCAAAAGAAAAGGAACAAAGAACTCTTTCTATTTTGGAGCTTAGGCTGTCGGCTTAAATATTATATCTTAGGCTGTAGGCTTAAATGCATGAACTTGCAACATGTGATACTGTATTTTATAAAACCATGGCAAAGAAAATATATTGATTGCTTGCCAGATTCCTCCCCCTCAGTCCTTTTCCTGACACAAGGAGCTTGTAGAGCTAGGAATATTCCCTCCCCATAGCTAGGCTTTGACAGTAGCTTGCTTTTGTGATTGCAAGTGAGCCATAAAAAACCCCAAAACAACAAACCAAACACACAAAAAAAGAGTTACAGCAAATTAATAAGTCTCTTCTGCTGAATATGTTATTTCTATTAAAATTTTAAAAGATTTTTTAAGTGACAGTAAATGTGGTCTTATTTTAGAATGGTTTCCATAACACTACACAACAGTTGCCAATGGCACTTAAGCCTTGTCGTGCATACACACACAGTTATTTAGCTGACAACAGTGTTTAAGCCATTAAACAAGATAATATTGCAACTGTTATGCAATGGTGAAGCTTGCTCTTGAAAGAAGTATTTGGGGTTTAAAGCTGAAAGTCGACATTTGTTCCATATTCATTTATATTTGCTTTATTAGAAACGTATAATTTAATGTAATATTCAAGGCCCTTAGGGTATACACTCTGTTACCTATAAAACATTCATGCACACTGAACACTTTTTTGGTGCCAGTTCTTGGCTTTGTACATCTGCTATACAATACTGAGTATTCTAACTAACAACATGCCTTAATTGAGTTTAGGTGTTTGAGTCATTTATTTAAATTTAGTGGTGTGAATAATTTATTTCTATTTACATTTTAATTATTTTACCCACTTTTTTGGGAGTAACCTCATTTTCTAGCTTCTAAAAAAATAATCGGCATATGTTTACTGCAGCAACATTCACACTTAGTAAATTCTCTGAGAAGTTTCGTTCCAAACTGAGAAATACTAATGAATTATTCATACATCAGGCATTAGCTGGAATTGAATTAGGACGTCCAGATCTAAAAGAGACCTGACCTTCTAGTACCTGACAGTCCCTAAAGCTCCCTAAGGATTGTTTCTCTGCCACAGCAAGTTGGACTAAGCTCCATGTAAGCATGGCAAAATATGAATATTTCTGCAGTCAATGTGGGCTTATATGTTTCTTTTTCATTATTGTTATGTCATTATTTATTATCTGTAATTGATCAGTTTATTGGGATATCATACATGGCATGGGGTTCCATGTGCTCTTTGCCCAGGAACATTTATAACCCAAAAGAAAGGGATTTTCTTTTTTTAATTGGTTTTCTTTGCTAAAATGGACTAAACAAGGCCACCTTTTCCTGTGCAACTAATAGAAAGAGAAGGTCTAAGATAGGTTTCCATTTCCAGAAGATGCTCATTGCATGTAGGAGTTTTCCAGGTGAGGAAATGGATCCATATCCAGAGATAGAAGCATCTCATGTGGCACCCTCAGAAGTCACCAGTGTGCCCAGAGCTGCAGTGTGATGCATTCCTTGTGAGTTTGCTGGGAGAACTGTGTCCACAGTTTAACTCAGTTCCCTGGAGCTGTTCAGACACACTGTTATTTACACTGTGTTCAGGACTCATCAGTTTAACCCTTGCAGTGCTGTGGCTGCTTTAACAACTGCACACAAAGCTGGATCAGGGTTGCTTATCCAGGCCACAGCTCGGGAATTTGCTCACCAAAGAGTGTCTCTAACAGTTTTCTTCAGTTCTTTCTTAGGTTTCTACTGCATTCAGCCTCTGGGTCTAAACAGTCCTAATGTTAGGACTGATTAAGGTCTGATTTCAGGAGCATTTAGGATTTATGAACATACCCAATGTCTGAATCCAGCTCTCACAGAACATCTCTCTCAGTGGCAGCTGCCTCTATAGGTTTCAAAGTGTTAACAGGAGAAACACTGTCCCCATTTTATCAACATTTGCTAGTGACTGAGATGGCTGAAGTAGTTTTATAGCCAGAAGAAGGCAAAGGGCAACAAAGGGCAGTGAAAACCACTCAGCATTAAATAGGTGAGCAGTTTTTCCTTAGAGATAAAGTTTGCCACCAGTCCTCCATGCAGACATGCATCTACATGTGCACTTGTGTCTCTTGAGTTGTCTTTCTTTTTTTTAATGATCTTTTCCAAATACAGTGTAAGAAGAAGCAAAAATATATGCATTGATTTCAACCAGGATGTCTTTATTCCTTGGATTTCTATGAATACCTATATTCATACTATTCAGCACTGTCTCTTTAGAGTCATGCACACCTTTTCACACACACAAGTGTGCCCCGAGATGTTACAATCTCCTTTGCCTGCCAATCTACAGCTACATAAATGTTTCTCTGGGTAATAAATTTCGCCACATTTTACTTTAAAATGTAATTTTTTTCAAATTCACTTTTACACCTAAATATAGTCCATAATGGCCTGTCCATAAATGAACACCCTGAGAATGGAAAACAGTAAGCTGGAAATATTTTTAATAACAAAAATCTTTAGCCACAACAAACTACATCCATATCTTTGTTTTGAATATCAATTGAGACGCTATTCAAAATAAGCCTTTTTTTTTTTTTTTTCTTTTTCCAGCTGTAAAAACCCCCTGCAGCTGAGCAGAAGTTGGGTGTAGAGGAGTCTGCAGAGAAGCAGTGACCCAGGGGGTTGTGATTCAGGTGTGGTGACAATCACCTCAGCTGAAATTATGAACTGCAGCTTTCCAGAGCTAAACCCACAGTCTGCAGCATCAAATATTGTGGTGCCAGTGCTGCTGAGAGCTGTGTTACAGGGGGCTTTGCTGCTGACCAGGTGGCTGCCCCAGAGGTGACACAAAATTCACCTTGAACTTGGCAAGTTCTCGCTTGGGAAGGTTTGATGCTATTAGTTGCGGGGTGCAATGGATGCTGTTTTCTCTGCATCACACTCTGCAAATTCCAGCTGAAGGAACTGATTAGTTCAGCAGATGGTTAAATACCTTGTTGAACCAGAGCCATGTCCAATCGCTGCACACAGGGAAATGACTTGGGGAATGGTTATGACAACCACAAGGTTGTGGACTTGTGAGAAGTGAGGTGTCCCAGAGCCACGTGCAGGCGGTGAGGGGACAGTGCCAGCCTGGCTGGAGAGCCCCTGGCTGGGGCTGGGGCTGGGGCTGCATCTGCCCCAGGCACTGAGGGGAGGAGACCCCCAGAAGGGCTTCACGTGTCAGGGGTGTGAGGCCCATCAGTGCTGGTTTGGCACCAGGAAGCAGCAGAGCAGGAGCATCCTGAGAGGCATCATAGCAGGAAACGAGCTACAGGGACCACGAGCTGCTCCTAGTTCATGGTGTTACAAAATCTACTCCACAGTCATCTTTAAATATTTATCCCTCAGTCTACATGCTCACTAACACAGACAGTTTTTTCACTCAGACCCTCACAAAACCCTGTCCTAAAACACTCACGATGGATTTTGTAGTAATGCTGATAATGCAATATGAAGCTACTGGTGTGCTGTGGTGAATATGCACTAAACACAGCCTTTCAGTATTACAAACCTGAACACAGCCCAGAAGTAATACAGTTAAAATAATTTTTGAACAACATGACCTCTATTTTGAAGGTCAAGGGCAAAAGACCTTCCTTGCTAGACAGAATATTTTACAAATGACAAGGAGAAATTTCAATAAGGAAACATTTCGTATTAGAGCAAAGAGCTTAATAAAAACAAAAGGAAAAGGTTTAAAAAACAAATTAAAAAAGAAACCTCCTTTGTTTCACACAGTATATTTATAATTTATTTTTAAAATGGTCCAAATCTTTAGGTATTTTGTGTACAACTCTGAGCCTACTAGTTCTTTGTCCCATTGCACTTACTATCCAATACTGCACATATGCACTAAATGTGCAAGAGGTCAGACTGGGAGTATGGACATAACTGAAAACACTTCTGGCCTTGTTTGACTGTGAAAGGCTTTTCAGGTGCAGATTTATTTGAGAAAGGGACTAATATAAGAAGGATGTCTTCTTATTTGATGGCTTTGAACCTACCCCCTCTCCTCACCTTTATGCCAGAGGCACAGTGGATGTGGTGGGAGAAGTCTCATGCCATACTTTTCCTCTAGGCCTCCACTGCTGGAAACAGGATATTAAATGCGTGGCAATAAAGCAGGTTCTGCTTGTTGTTCAGTAACCTTGTAGCCTTCAGCTCTGCTCGAAAATCTTACAGGAGCTGAGTACCCAAGCAGGAATCACTGATTTGTATCAGGGAGGAAGGAGGATATTAAAGATACACCGGAGAAAACAAAAAAAGAGGCCAACCTTGGAGCAGCCAAATGGGTAGAGACCCATCGGTTCAACTCCTAGCCCTCATTACTTGTCCCCTCCCGTTGCTGAATTTAATGGTACATGATTCCTGGCAGCCCCTCCTCTGGCACTGCAGGCTGGCTTTTAACTTGATGAGTGGCTTTTGTGCTCAGCCTCTGCTGGGCGGGGAGTTGGGGCTGCAGAGGGAGAGGAGCCAGTGGGGGAAACAGCGCTGCTTCTCCATCTGGGCTGGGCGGGCCCTGGTGCACAAAACCCATCAATCGTGGGAAAAGGGCTCCTCAGCACTGCTAGAGCTGAGGAAAGCATATGTTCTGCCCACTTTTGTTATCAGCCCACCCCCTTACTTCGGGCTGGGTGCTCACTGGCAGCCGCCTCCTTGCGATGCCCAGGAGGAGCTGTGCTGCTGATCCTGGTGCGAGAGGGTGAGGGGCAGAGAGAGAGGCCAGGTGAGTGCTGAGCCACTGCTCCCCAGAGGCTGAAGGTAATGGTGTCTGCAGATCTCTTGAGTGCTCCTGGAGGCTCCAGGCAGAGAGGACAGCACCACCGGGGAGGACTTGAGCAGGGCTTGCTGCTGTGGTTTACATATTCCACTCTGGCTCAACTGTCAGCTATCAACCACTTCTAACAGTCCTTCTCTGCCTTCTCTATTCCTTCCTCATCTTTTTATAGAAAATGTCCAGACTTCTGTTAAACCTGTAGTACCCAGAGAGCTGTCCCTGCAGAATGAGTTCTGTCCCTTGGCCTCTGCTCTTCATGTAATGGTCAAAGCTGCAGCACAGATGTGGCTGGTGGTGAGTTAGCTCTCGTTGTACACAGCATCCCAGCAGGTCTGGAGATCAATCCTCAAGCAGAAAGAACATTTCTCCTTTGCAGGGGCACAGTTTTCTGTAGGTCTTCCTGAGCTGATTGAACCTGCTTGCACAGGGACTGTCCTTTGAGCAGCCAGGTGAGGTGGGGATTTGGATACCTGGTGGGTCTGTCAGGTGTATTTGGCAAGTGAGGAAGCCCAGGTTGTGAAAATAGGAATCAAAGTGCCTTTCCTGTCCTCTGTGAAGAGGAGGCAGTCAGGTTTGGGACTGCCAGGTGTGCCTGGTACAGCTGCTCAGGCAGAGGGAGACCAGCAGGGCTCAGGCCATGGACACTGTGATGAGCTGCTCCAGTTGTAGGACTGCAAGGAAACGAAGTATGCATGAGTTTTGTTTTCCCTCTGAAGTACACAATTCATTGGGAAGCCTTCAGAGAGTCTCACTGTTAACAAATTCTGGATCAGGGGAGAATTAACCTGTTTTTAAGTGAATCCGGTGGTTCAAGTGGGTGAGAACAATTTGGTCAGGAGGACATTGAATCCATGATGCCTTGCTGAAATGACAAAAGAGACCAAGCTGAAAGACTGCAGTTCTAGCCTGGAAGAAGAAAAGGTTCAGAACCTCATTCTGGTCTCTCACAGGGGACAGCTGTGACAACACTGAGCCATGATGACTTGGGGATGACCACAATGCAGAAGCCTAAAGAATCTGGTCCAAATTACTGCAGTGAAAATCCAGAACAGTCTGTTAAATCTGACCTGTGGTGAAGAACAGCTGAGAACACATCAGGCCTTCGTGTGTAGTCAACCTTCCAGCTCCCTGCTGAATCCACTGGGTTAAGCCTTTCCATATGCCTTGCACATGCAGAGCTGCTGCCCAGCCCTTTGCAGCTGAAGGGCCAACAAAGGCCCTTTGCATGATGGTGGCTCATTCTGCTGTTTGAAACAGAACATCTTTCACCTTTCTTCTTAATATTGATCTGGAATTGCTACTTATTCCTGTGTATCACAGTAAAATCCATCTGGAATGCTAGATTCATTCCAATTAAATACCCAGCTTCCATATTAGTCCAAGTGTAATATAAGAATCATTAACTAATTCCAAGCATCCACATTCTCCTGGCTGTAGCAGAAGGCTGAGAGAGAGGATCAGTGTTTTTAAATCACTCCACTGTGCCCTCTTATGAAATGTGACCGTTTTCAGCCCCATATCGCATTATTGCCATTGTTGTCCTTTAGGGGTTGATGTTAATGACAACTGAAAGAGCTTAATGAGCATGTGCCTTGGATAAGCTCTTTACACACCTTATAAAATAATTGCATTTTATTGAAAATTCCACAGGGCCAAGCTCACAGGAGCAGTCAGGGGTGCCAGTTTAATAGGACACGGTACAGCGCGTTACTCAAATAGGGCCGGATCCTTCAGAAGTTCACCTTCATGGCCACAAAGGACAGCAGAATCACACCTGCCCTGCCAGTGCAGGATACCTGCTGTGCTCCATCCCCAGACACTGAGGAAAGGCAGCTGAGCTTTAGGATCACAAAACACCCTCTAAGACTAGAAGTGGTATTATACGGCGAGAGGAACAGGATTTGCGTTCTAACAGCACAAAGACACCTGGTGATCTCTGATGAAAAGTGACTTGTCAATAGCATGTTAAACATTCTTTAAATAGTGTTCCTTTTCTACTCCTGTTCCCATTGAGCACAGATCAAAATTGTTGACCTACTAGAAAAAGAAAGATATTCCCAAGGGAATGGCTGCAGTGTCTTCTGAGATGCAACGTGGCCTCTGCCTTTAACAACACCCAGCAGTGGCTGCTCTTAGCAGGGCTATAGAAGCTTCCTAAATAGGAATGAATGACAAAGATACTATTGAATCTGGATAAGATAACTTTCTCAAGTAAGCATTTTGTCAGAGGGAAATGGCTGCATGATTCACAGTAGGTAAACTGCTTATGATACATTTAATTGGAAAATTAAAATTTGGAAATTTATTTTTCATCTTTAAGCAAAATGCTTCCACATCTATCACTGAGGAAATATTCTTGGAGTTGGAACAGAATAAAAGAAGGGCATCCAAAAGAAATACTCTCATAATGGTCTTTGACTGTTATAAAGTACATTTTCTGAATGAAATTTAAATCTTTGTGAAAACTTTTTCAATCAGTGCCAGGTTGTTGTTGTTATTATTATTATTATTATTTCCAAAATGCTTAAGTATATCCATAGCTACAAGACCAGACCCTTCAACAAAATGTGCTCTTTTTACCAATTGGACTATGAAAACTCCTTTCAAAGTATTTTTTAAATGTGTGCAAGACCTCTGTATCAGAGCCCACAAGGACCAATGTGTCAGGGAAGCTCCTTGCCACCCATGTCTCTCAAGGCAGGGAGTCTGCAGCCACTGACAAGATCTGAGCTGAGCATCCTGGACCAAAAAACAAGGGAAGCCTTCAGCATCCAGATCCCAAACTCCTTTGTTGGCAAAATTCTGAATTTTGTGTTAACACAAAGTCAACACACAAAATCACAGGATGCTTTAGAAAAGTGAAAACCTGGTGTATTTTTTCCCTGCCTTATGGTTTCTGATTCCTGCAGTAGATTAGTGTCATGTTTTTCAAGCTTTTCCTTTGCAACTGTGGAGGTTAAAAATGTATCTTTAAATGTCATATGCATGAATAATTATCAATTTCCTACTATTCCCATGACATTTCCAGGCTCCTGTCCATGGCTGCTCATTCCTACCCAACCAACCACAGCTTCTGAGCCTGCAGCTAAGGAACACTCCCCATGTAATGGCTTTAGCTATTGGCACAAGCTCAGGGTGGGAAGAAGAGCAGGGAACAGGCGGAATTTTCCAGACTGGGTCAGCTTCAAGGAGAACAGAGTGGTTTTCAGCCAGTGGAGTGTGTACTTCCAGAGGTTTTCACCTGTCCCTCTCCTG
This sequence comes from Pachyramphus minor, assembly GCA_013397135.1. Taxonomy (NCBI): domain Eukaryota; kingdom Metazoa; phylum Chordata; class Aves; order Passeriformes; family Tyrannidae; genus Pachyramphus; species Pachyramphus minor. The sequence goes on from VYXB01006448.1 coordinate 516,138, forward strand.
CAGCGTGTTATGGGACAATCAGGATTCACTGCAAGCTTCTCCCCAGCCACAGTGCTGCAGTTGTCAGGGGGAATCCACCCCTGATGGGAGAGAAATGTCCAGCACAGTTACAGGTCTTGCTTAGGGCAAGTGCCAGTTGTGTCTACAAGGTAAAATAAACAACTGCAGCAGAGAAACTGGCAAGAAGTTAAAAAGGTGAAAATAAGAAAGGGCTGGGAAAAAGAAAAAAGGCTGTTTGAGCAAAGCAAGGCACAAGCACTGCCCGTGTTTTACCCCTACAGTTTACAAGAGGGAGCCAGAACAAACCAAGGGAGGATACTGAGGATGTCACCTGTGTGGTCACTGTGTATGCACAGGGATATCTGTTATGGACAGTCACTTGTGGACCACTGAGGTAGAGCTTTGTATGAGCTCAGTTAAACTCTGGGCTCTGCAGCCACCCCCTCCAAATGTGGTCCCTGTGTGTGCTCAGTGCCAGGGGTTACACTCAGGTGTCTGTCTGCAGTTTGTAATCAGGAGCTCTATAAAATAATTTCATTAGGCAGGTGTGAGGTAAATGTGCAGCGTAATCCTGTATAACACAATCATCATCACAATTTGATTCCCCTGCCCATCACCTTCACATTTATCTTCAGAGACCTCTTAATGAAACAGCTGCTTAGATTTAATTAAACAACAGCATTATATAAACAAGTTCTTTTGTTTTGTGGGCTGAACAGGGTATTCATCTTCAAAAGCTTTTCTGCCAGAGCTGGCCTGGCTGCCCCTTGACTTGTCTCTACTCCAATTACCACTCCAGTTTAGCTGATTAATTTGTAGCCACTGGCAAACATGCACAGTTGGCAGGACATCATTCCATTTCAGTGACAAGCACTATAAAAAGATCATTATTTTCATTAGCATAAATAACTGCATGTTGATAGAACTCTGGTTTCTGAAAATAGGTTAAAGTCTAAACTGTCTTTATTCATTACCCAGATATAATTGGAAGTAAAATTATCACATAAGTGAACAATAAGCTATCAGTGTATAATGTTTAATGACTGCACTCAGTCCAGTAATAGTCTGGAATGATTTTTTTTCCTTAAAATGAGACTTTCTTTTTTGGTAAATGCCCGTACAGACACACACTAATTTTTTTACAAAGCCATGCATATTTGATGATATAAAAGAAAAACCAGTGGAAGAAAGAACCACATGGCAAATAAATATGTTTTCTACTGCATTTCCTAGGGCATACAGATATTATTTTTCCAGTCTCTGGCCCAGGCTGGATGCTTTGAAAGCTCTTCTGGCTGCAGCCTTCTAGTCAATCATTTTCCTAATAGTTTTTCCCGTACTTTAAGAGTAAAAGAAAGAAAGCAGCAATAATAAGAAAGAGTGTTTGAAAGGTAGCTGTTTCAAGAGTTTTAGCCCCTTATTTGCAGCTTAGCAGCTCTTCAGATGAACAAGTGCATTAATACACAGAATGTGACCATCTGGATTGTTTTAAGCCATTGTCCTGAAGGGAAAGTTTGAAATGAGATTTCAGCATTTGGCTCTTAGGGAATATTTGGTTTTATTTTACTCAGAAAACTTTACAAAGTTTCTCTCTCTCTCTCTCTTTATATGGAAATCTGTATATATATATATACATATATATATAAAGAACCCTGTCTCTGTAGCAATGGTCTAAGGTAAACTCCAGCAAATGTTGAACAAGCAGGAATTTGAGTCACTCTACTGCTCACGTGGGTTAATGATTCTGAGAAGATCAGCCCTTGAAAGATAGTACTGTTCCTTTTTTGCTTAATTTGCTTCTGATGCTATTAGTGGTAAAATAAATTGTCGTTTGTATTATATGGCAAAACAAACAATGGGCACTGGATGGAAGAACAAGAGAGGCTGCCTTTACTTTTTTTGCCATCAAGCACTTGCCAGTGCTTTGAAATGTTGCCCATAACATTTTCGTGCCCAGCTTGTCTGTGTCTCTCTGTCTATGTCGGAAGATGACTTTGAAAATTAGATGGTTTATGTAACAGAGAAGAGCCAAGGGTAATAAATAGGAGAGCAAACCATTGCCTCAGTATTGAATATTTTCCAGGAAAAAAATTGTAGAGGAGTGAGAGGTGAAAAAAAAAATTTGGACTCCTGACATCCACTGGATCCCTGCAGTTCCTTGCAGCAGCTCCCAGGCACAGCCTTGCCCATCCCCAGGGGCTGGATGGGGATGCATGGACAAAGCTGAAGAACTTGTATCCTCAAAGGATAACCAAACTGAAAATGCCCTGAAAAATGCTGTGTAATATTTGCTGAAATTTCACACCCACAGTGGGATGCAGAGGAGAAGAGAGAAGGGGGTGGAAGGTCTGACAACACTGGTAAACATCCAGGTTAGGAAAGGAATATGTTTGGATGCTAAAGTGGATTTTTTTTTTCCCTTTTGAAATCACTCTTGTGAAATGCTTATTTTGCAATAAATAGCTCATGAAACAACAAAAAATGCACACTGAAACATGTCCTCTGCATGTCCTGCAGCACCAACACACTCCTTGGGATCATCTGGGGCTGGCAAAAGCTGCCAAAGGACAGAGCTGGGGCTCCTGACAGCAGGACCAGCTCTGCCCTGGGCACTGGATGACAATGGGCACTGAGAGGGTGGTGGTCACCTGCTCCTGTGAATGGCTGCAAGAACCCCCATCAGATTGGATAAGTGAGAGGTGAAGCACAGTCCTTGAGACTTCAGCATCCTGTTACAGCAGCAAACAGAGTAATAAAGAGGCATCAGAAGACTCTCTTCAGAAACAAGCAGGAGAATCCTCTGACTGGATCCTATGGAGCATGAACAAGTCTGGGAAATGCCTTTTGGGAACAGTGATTTAGTAAGACAGTGTTTATAGATGGTAGCAGGAGCCAGAACTGTGGTTACCTTTTGGGGAGGGAAGAAGAGGTTAAGGATTGTTTGCAGTAGACAACAACTTCCAGAGAGGAGCAAACAAACCAGTTTGTTTGTTTGCTTTAAGTTACTGCAAAACATCCCCAGAGGGTCATTGTAAATAAGTATCATTTTGGACCTAACTACTTGGGGTGTTGCTGAATAGTATGATCAGAACAAAAGGTATTAACAAGCCAACAGAAGTCAGACATTAAGGTAGAATAAGAGCTTTCGTATTCCATCTGCAGAGAAAACTGGATATTTAGGATGCTGGAAAATTGTGTCATTTGGCAAACTCTACTGTAGTTCTGAAAAACCATGAGAGGAAGTAGATACAGTATCAAGGAATGTGTTTGATTTCCTACTGAAGAGTTCACCTGGGCTGAGGTCCCGTTTGGCAGGTGCTGTATGTGCAGGGATGGAGCTTTGTGCAAGAGCAAGGACTGCAGGGTGCCTGCAGGCCAGGTGAGCTCTAAATGTGCTCTACATCATTTAGCAAAGTGCTGCTTGCACAGTGGCAGCAAACTTGCAAACAACAGCTTGTCTGAGCTTACTTAATAGAATAAAAAGACACTTTGTTTTAGACTGGTAGGCACCTTTGAGTTTTGGTAAACAGTGAAATTCATTTACCTGAACTACCAGTCATAAATGGTTTTGTAGTACCAATTACCAAGTCTGAGAAAAGAAAAATGGAAAGAGACCAGAAAAGTTTTTTACAAACAATAAAAGTCATGGTCTTGCAGTTTAAGTGAATTCAAGACCATTTACCTGGAACAGAGGCTGCAATGTCTTGTTAAACTCCCTGACTGGCCAACGTGCCCTCAGAAGCAGCTGCCTCACTCTGCAGGCACAGTCAGCACTGCTTTTGGTTTTGGCTGGTCTATAGCAAGTGACAGTGGGATTTTGTGCTGCATGCTCAAACACCAGGTGAACATGTGTGCTACTTGTACCTGTGCTTGGGATGGATTTTCTTCCTTTTGATGATTATTTCCGTCACAACCATCATTATCATACGAATTGTCCCAGAAAACACAACAAAAGTGGTTTTCCTTCCTTGCAGGAATCCGCTCTGAGGACTCATTCCAATGTCCTAGTCCATAGCTGAGCACAAAATGCTTATGCTTGCATTTTCTTCAGCTGTTGCTACCCTGGCTGCCAACGTGGCTCAACTCATGATGGATCAGATTCACTGCTGCAAAATGCTTGCTTGGAGCGAAAGATTCAAATGCTTTAAGAGGCATCCATGCTGTTCTCCAAGTATCACCCTATTGGCTGCCCTCCAGCAGCCTTATCAGGCTAATATAATACTGCAGAAACAAAACTGAAGAGATTAAAAAGAGCAATGTGTGTAGACATGGCAATGTAAAAACACTGATCAGGGAGAACACATTTTTAATGTAGTGCAGGTGACCTGGAATATCTTTAACTCCTGTGTCCATTTCCCTATATGTAATACAGCAGATTTAAAAACTTTTTAGCCTTTTAAGCGTGGATTTCTGAGCTGAAGGATCACAATGAAGTTTTATAGCCCTTTCTTATGAAGTGTGGCATTTCTGACATTATTTGATGCGCAAGAGCAACTGCATTAGTCAAAGGCTACGCTTGAATAGTTATCACTTTAAGCCCATGCCCTGGGAGTATTGTATTCAGTTCCCTCATTATTTCCAGCCCTGCAGGTTATACCAAGAGTTGCTATTAGTACATTACAATCATAAAATGAAGGTAGTCACTTTCTATAAGAGTCAAGTTTACTCATAGAAGCAGGCAAACTTCATTCCTCAGCTTGGATGGATTGACGGTGCCCCTTTCCAAGGTTTTTGGCTGCCTGGTTGTTTTATGTGCAGCCTGGGTCTACTTGGGTCCAAGACTGGCTTGGACAACTCTAAATCATTCAGCAAAGTCTAACAGTACAGCATCTATATGATGCACCATCAGACTGTTCATCTTACACAAGCTCTGATGTTTATCAAATACACAGTCCATAGTATCAGAGGAGTGTTTGGGTCAGAGTGTTTGGGTCTTATTGCTGTAAGAGAAAAGCATTCTGAGTGTATTTCGCACTTGATGATTCTAAGGGATAGCACTTTTCAAGTGGGTTAGCATGTTGGGTGTCCTGAGGTCGGTGTGCCTTCCAAGCAGTCTTAACCTTGGCAGCATCCTGCTGGATATGAGTGAATGAAGAAAGGGAGATAAGTGGTTCAGTGAGCACCAGGCCCTGTGCTTATCTCCTGTCTGCCAGCCTGGGTGAGCTACTGTGAGGGGGGTTGGTACTCTGAGGAATCATGGTGATCAAGTCACTGATTGTGGAGGAAGATATGCAGAAAAGAAAGAGAAACATTCATGACCTGCATGGCCACTTCTCCACCTGACAATGCTCTTTCTTCTCCAGATCTCCTGATGCAGATTGCCTGGGAGTGACCACGTGTGCATGCTGCAGGCAGGGCAGCACACACTGCCCTGAGTGGGAGAGCAGTGCTGGAGGTGTTGGTGACTGCACCTAAGGGAGCAAAACTGCTCCCAATCTGGCTGGCAGAAAGGTGTCACTTCCCACTGCCTGGCAAAACACTCTCTGGCTGAATACAGCCCTGATGGCAAGAAGGCAGGAAGGTTGCTTGGGCACATCTGAGAGAGCACATCTGCTACTGAAAAACTCAGATTTTAGGCATGGAAGGAAAACAGCTGAAATTGAAAAAAATGTTTTCTGTGGGAAAAATTTCCTTGACCCCAATTCTCTGTGTGTTACAACAAGCAAGATAAAGATCCAGGGGCCATAGAAAATGAGACAGGAAAGAACAAGATGCACCTTCCTAATTTGAGCCACATTTGGTGGAGCTTTGTGGCTGTACTGTAGCACAAGGCCACGCTTCCACACCGTGCCTTTCATTTGTTAATCACTTTTTGAAAAGGCAGTGATCTCACTTTTGTTAAAGAAGTGTTTAATAGGGGTGCCTCGCATCTGATCACCATTAATCAGTGAAATGAAACCCATCAATTTAATGGTAAGATGATAGGATAAGATCTTAATAGATCTCATTGGTGATGCTTTGCCTCAGAGGCACAGGAAACAGCCTTATTTGGCTGTGTGTTGTCTACATTCAATAGTGCTTTGAGGCCTGGTCATTAAATGTGGTACCTTTCCCTATAAATAATTCCTATTCTTACCTTAATTGCAGTCCTAACCAACACTAGTAAAAGAGTAACAGCACAACTGCACTTGAAATAATTTTTTGTCAACTTAAATGGTTACAGAGTTTCAGCAACATGAAAAAAAGATTTTAATCAGGTATTTTCTTGGAAGCTTTCTGAGGAAGCATCAGGCTTCATGACATCTCAGTCTGCAGTATGAAATCTTAAAACTACAGCAATCCTTTTTTGACCTTGCCTTTCCCAACAAAAGTTGACAGCAGTATATTAAGAAGAAATAAAATATCCCAATTGCAAAATATTCCCCTGTATAATTTTTTTTTCTGAGAAAATGTTAAAAAAATATGATGTGATGGGTGTTAACCACACCATTGAAGAATTGAAGTGCTGTGGTGTTAATCAGGTTATAAGAAGATAAATGGACTTTCAGGATTACATATTTAACCTATTTATTTAGAGATGTCTCTCTAAAAGGCATGTATGGACTACAGATATGTCTAGTCCACACAAAGATAGTCAGTGCAGATACCTGAGGAGTTTTCTTTGTTATGTTTTGTGTTTGGTAAAGCTTCTTGTCAAAGCATAGCCAGATTTTGAAGAGTTAGGGCAAGAGTCCTAACTTTGATCACTCTAAGCTGCTGTTGTAATGGCCAACCAACCCAACAGGCTGTTTGCCACTGGGGCTTATCCTCTGTCTGGGGCTGATGTGCTTGTCCTGTCTGGAAGGCGTGTTGTTTATGCTGAGGATATTTATCCCTGCCAGGAATAGGGTTTAACCCAATATCACACGTGTGGATGTAACAGTGGTATGAAGTACAGTCCTTTCACTACAGGCTATAAAGCCCAGGTTTCAGCAAAGCTGTTCTTCAAAGGCCAAGAATCCCAAAACTGGAGCCTGTATTGATTGGTGCTAACAGCACCAGGAGCAAGAAACGAATGGAGCGTCCACAGCTTAAATATTACTTTGGTTGGACTAATTGACTTATGGTGAGAGGAGCTAAACCAGCATGAGGCTCTGCCCCTGCTAACGTGTGCGTGGGAGAGGAGAAGCCCAGAACAGCAACACTGCATAACGACCCAGGAGCAGTAAAATGATGTATGAGCACTCTTCTCGTTTTCACAAGGCAGCAGTGGAACACTAACTTGTTTCCATGGCAACCCTGAGAAAGAATTACAGCTTTAAAACTGACTGAATGGTAGCCCCATGAAAAAGTAAAGGGCAGACCATATCTTTCTGAAATATAATTTAGTACTAAGTCACCTGAACAGTATTAGCTAAAAGGATTTCAGCTCTAGACTTGGGAAGTGACCCATTTGGGATACGGAGTGTTAGGTTTTTCTAATGGTGTGCCTGAGATCTGAAGGGCCTGGCGGACACACCATAGTGTACAGCATAAAAAGAGAGGAAAAAACCTTTATGCCTGAAATCCCTTATCAGAAAAACATGAAATTATTGAGGTGAAGGGGAGTTGGAATAGTCTGATAGAAAACTGGCCCTTTTGTAAAGACATAGTAACACACATGTTGAGTGCCTATACAAAAATACATGGGGAAAGGAAGAGGAATTCAGTGGAAATTAAACAATCCTTGGGGTGAGTAAGGGGAAGCTCCTATATTTAGACTGGAAACATGTCCAGTTAGACTAGGAGGCCAGCATCTGCCTCTAGTGTGATGCATTATCCTGCCCTCAGAAGGCAATTGAAATCTAATCCTGTATTCCCTGAACACTTCAGAAAGTTTTTTGACAGGAAAAACTCCCATTAACTACAGCAAGAGTTGAGAAAAATGCTCAGGGTTTGGTCCTTTGTGTGAAATCTGAGGGCTGGGGAGAAGGGAAGGGGGAAGTATTTTGTACATGCAAAATACATGTACATGTATTTTTTTACGTGACAATAGTTAAAAGTTAAGAGATCTACAATATTATGGGTGACAAATTTTGGAAAGTGGGAATCTATAGTCAGAATTTCCTTTGGAAAAAAAGAAAATATTAGATCCCAGAAAAGCCCCACATATATTAGTTACAGACTTTGCACTAACCAACATTTGGAAAGTGTGGTTGAATTAATGTAGAGAGGCAGATCTGTAGCTGTTATGAACTGACAACACACATTGATTCAGGGTTTGGTCAGCCAAACCTCATTGCAAATTAGAGAGATCAGTATTTTATCAAGAAATTTGGCCAATACAGTACTGAGAACAATGTAAACCCATGAAAATAGATTTCCACTCAGGAGAAGACACAGTTCAGCTCTTCCCACAGTCAAAGGTTACGGTGTGAGTTGAGCTGAAATCTGGGTGCCCCTGCTCTCTTTCAGTGGTTTACAAAAAGCAGCTGAGTGTAAAACCTCATTAAAAAGTCTTGTTCAAAAAATAAGTACAAGCATTGACCTCGGTTTCTAGAAATGGCCACAAGAAGGAATTATTTCACTGTTTGGGTAAACAAGGGCTTCGATCTGCAGCCTTTTTTTTCCCTTTTCCCAGCAGAAACCTGCACAGATCCTGTTTTCACAAAACCATTGCTTTGGGTCTTAGCAAAACCAGTGTCCTGATTCTCAAGAACGATCAACACCATTAATCCCTTAGGCTGGGATTTTCAAAAGAATCTCAGAAGAAAAACCTCAGTGAAAGAAATAAGCACCCTTGGCACCCTGGCTATCCCTGTCTGTGGGTCCCAGACCTGGCACCCAGCAGCAGAGAAGCCCAAGAATTGAGTCCCCAGTGTACAGGATACCTTTGCCCTCTTCTGGGAACACTCACTTAAAATATCACATTAAGGTATAGGTTGAAACAAATCACAAGTGTGTTTAATAACGTATAAAACAGCTTAGTAAAATTGTCATGAAAATTTAAAAGCTCGGGCAAAAACCCTACACCTCTGCCATTTATACTGATGACAATGATAATGAAAAAAATAATGATGTTTTAACTCACCCATCAAAAAAATTTATTCACCCTGAGAGAGTAGAAATGTGCAAAGCTGGTGGAAAGATATACTTACCTTGAATTTATAAACTGCTCCTCAGATAAAGAAATACAGGATGAGGAGTTGCCTCATTTACATTCACCCAGTCACCTTTGGCTGTTTTTTCAGCCAAGTGGATGCAAATTCTTTGAAGCCATTAGAGCTTGTAAGAGAGAAGCCCTAAACCTGAGCCCAGTTTCATTGTCCACACACCAAGGCAATGATGATTCCCTGTGCACAGCAACTGCCAGAGACGACCCAGCAGCCTCCAGTCACCACCTGCAGCCCATCAAATGCTCCAAGTGTCAGGAAAGGAGTCAGGACCAGGAGGAAAGAAATATTTCCTTGTGGGAGTGGTATGGCCTGCCTTGCCTAATACTGCTTAATGATCTTTCTGCTTAATATAAGATGAACAATTTTTCCTTACTTCAGTAGCTACATGGCAGATGAAATAATAGAAATTATAATTATTAATCTGAAAAGGCAGTTCCAATGCACTTGTTTCTTGCTGGTTGATGTCCAGAGAAATTCTACATCCTGAACTAAAGCTTTGCCATCAATTGGGTCTAAAAAGAAAACAGGGGAAAAAAAAAGGTATTGTTTACTCTAGAAATCACATGATGAAAGACCCTGAAGGAGCAAAAGGCAAGAGGGGAATTGAACAACAAGGGCTGTGGCAAGGAGATCATAGAATTTCACAAGGTAGATGTTTGCATTTTGGAATTGTTTCGTATCACAGGGCAGATTGAAGCTTGTCAACCTGCCTGGACATGGCAGAGTAGAAGTGATGCTTGAGCAGGTCATAAAGAAGAAAGCTTGGCTGAAGATGGCACTTCTCTTTTATAGGGCTGAGCACAAGGCATTTGCAATCAAAGCACACACATGGACATTCAGCCTTAGACTTACTGAAGAAAGTGGTGTAACAAAAGGAGAGAGGACACACTGAGCTGTGTGTGGCTTTGTTTTATGGACAGTCACAGCTGAAGGAAATGGAGGGATGAGTAAGGACTTTTGGGAAGGTTTCCGTGCTACAGGACATATTCCTCTGAGTGTTTATGCCTGCTCCTCCCGAGCTGTGGATAAAAGGAAATGAAGCAGTTCTTCCACGACCTTGCCTGGCATTAGCCCCCTGACTTCACCTCAGTACCATAAGTATGATAAACAGATACATATATTTAGTGTTTAGCCACAACAGGTCTAGATTCCAGCTTTTTATTCCTGTGGAAAATGGTATGGTGAACTTAGGCAATTTGCCATTGCAAAGAATGAGAATCCCACCAGCAAATTGTTCCTTGCAGCGCCCAGCAGCAGGCCTTGTAAATGACTAAGATTGAATCTATTCTAAATTAATTTGGAAGCGTGTGGGATTTTAAGACAGAAGAACTGATCACTGCACAGTTAATTGGGGCTGCCCTCTTAGCCCTGTGCCCTGTCAGCCCAGCTAAGCAGCTGTCCCAGCAAAGGGACAGGGGACGTCGAGGAGGCGAGCAAAAAGACCTGACAGGAATTTAAATGAAATAAAATAGCCAAATTCCTTGCTCCATTGACTTTGTTGGGCTTGGGTCTGCAGAGAGCTTGAACCAAGTGCCAAACACACAACACAAACACGAGAACAAGCCTGATTCACGTGGCATTACCGCTATGCCCGTTTCTGCATGCTCCTGCTCTCGAATTCCTGGGAGGCAGCCAGCTCTGCAAAACGTATCCGCTGTTACCTCAGCCTGCAGCTCTCTCAACAACAGGGCTTCGGGGTCCATTTACCCCGCTAGAAACGAGGACTGAACGGGGTTAACACGGCGTGCTCAGCATCCTCCTCTCCCGTGCTCGGCCGCAGACGCGCTCGGTTCCCCCTGCCCGTGCGAGCTGGGGCCGCTCGGCTCACACAGCACAGCGCTGCGAGAGAGCTCCCTAATTACAAATAATTACTGCAAATCCCGAATAAGTGCTGGGGTGTGACAGACGGGGTAGCGCTGAGGCGTGCACAGCAGGAAGAGCATCAGGCTTTTGGGGGCTTTGGCTGTCAAAGGGAGAGGCGCTCGCAGCCCCCGCGGCTGCTGGGAGGGGGCTCCGCGCTGCCCTCGAGGGGCAGCGGAGCTTTATGTGCTCTGCGCTCCTGGATAAGGCTCCCGGTAACGACTCGCCCAGCGGAGCCTTTAAAACAAATTATGGATGATAAAGCAGGAATCCAAGGTAAATTTTCTGAGCTGATGAGTGAAAAAGAGTTCGCATCTTTATAGACCGGCTGAGCACATTTAGGGGAGAGCCGCTGGGGTGCAATAAGTGTGATTCCACATTATGTCACTTTTAAGAGTAAAACTTCATTATTCCATGGCAACTTCTGCATCCTAAGAAGCAGGGTTTGAAAAGTTACCACACACTGGAACACCTTGTATCTCCAGGAGACCATTACTGCTCAGGTAACTGATCCCTGGAGTGACTTTGTGTGCACAGAGAGAGCTGTGGCAGGTCTGGGGAGCGGGAAGAGGATGAGATGGGGGTGGATTGAACTGGGGCAGCAGAGCAGCACCCCAGCCCTGGCAGGGCTGACACTCTCATCCTGGGCTCCATGGCTTGGAGGGTACCATAAATGAGCCATGCTTGCATGGGTCTTTGCTACTGACTCACCAGGTGTGGCACTTACAGGGACTGAGCTCAATTAAATATTCTAGAATTCTTAATTTTTAGGCAGCAGCTCATCCTACACTAATTAGTGCAAATGGGAGGGTGGGGAGAGGGTGGGGAAACCAGAGTTTAAACACAACAGTGACAGATGAATTTTATAGGATTTAATGATTCATTCTGAGGCACAATCATCTTTTCAAATACTATTACCAGATACTGTTCAAGGACTATGTGTTTTCAGGGCTGTTCATCACAGGGCAGATCCAAACCCTACTGGAGATATCACAAAGACTTAAACGTCTTTGATGTGGGACAGAGCTGACACGTTAAGAAATAAATCTAATTAAATTCTCTGTTACGTGGATATGTACATGTGAATGCAGGTACCTGAAATGTTCTGTAAGGTGGATGTGATATTGCCTCAGACACAACTGTCTTATGTGACTGTTGATGAGGCATGGATTAAGTTTTTGCTTATATTTCCCTTCATGCTTTTGGCTACCCTGTCCACTATGTGAGTTGTTCCAGCAGCTGGTGTGGCAGAGTGTGCTGAACAACCACATTTTGCACACCAGGACACTGCTGTATTTCATGGAGACCTTTCAGACATGAATTTAGCTAAACCCCTTGAATTATTTTTGAGTATTTTAACCAATAATTAATTGGTTAACTTCTTACCCATGCTGGTAGTGTGGCAGTGTCACATGAAGTTCCTGTAGACTCTACCAAAATACTCTTTAAGGCACAAAATCCAGAATCCGTAGAAAACAGCTGCCTTGTAAAATCTGTTGATCAAACAGAGATTTCAGTGCAGGAATCCAGATCTTTCTCAGTCCAGCTATCATCTTACTTTCTCTGCCTTGCCAGGAGCCTGTAGGTGTTTTGCATGCAATACAAAAAAGGCCACAATCAAGTTCTGTTTACACAAATTACTGCACAGTGATGTCTTACCCTTTGGGTACCTCAAACACTACTAGGGCTGTATATCAGAGTCCTTCAAAATCCAGAAAGATAATATAGCCAGCACTTTGCTTTAAGTGACACAAAGTTCATCTCTTTCCTTCCATTCTTTATTAATAGGCCTTCTCAGATGGGATCAGACTCCAAACCCACTTAGTCCAGCTTGCTGTCTTCAAGAATACCAAGAAAGAGGTGAACAGAAGAGAAAGTGAGAGCTGGAGGTCATGGGTATAATATGTCATCACATCACTCTCCTCATAATTTCCAATAAAAAGATAAAGACTCAAGCCAGCTCTAAGGAAAGCTGCTATTCCACACATCACCCCACAAAACGAGCATCCTCCCAGGTGGAAATTCCACATCCAGAGCCTGCCCTGTTTTCTGGGTGGCAGCTGGGCCCAAAACAACCTTTGGCAAATGGAAAATGGTGCATGTAAGCTGGTCCTTCCTCCGATTTCATCTGCAGTGATAATTAATGAATCTGACAAGCACCAGACACTCTCTCTTTACATCGTCTTTGAATGATTTGCCACACAGAGGGCACATCACTGCCTGAACACCTCGCCTACCACTGTGGTGAATATTTATACAGATTTGTCACCATGAGCTAGCATGATGTTGCAGTAATCATTAATCTGCTATCTAGTGTTTAATTGCTCTTATCTGCTGCTGCAGAGAAAAGGAGCAGCTCATTAGGCAGAAGTAGTTCACTGGCAACATCTCTCCTCTAACTCTGGCCTGGAGCCGGAGGGTGTCAAACCCCACTCCCTCCCTTCTGTGGCTGCAGGGATTCACAGTCTGTGGATCACTTGTGCTGGAAATCTGCCTGTTGTGGGGGTGTCTGTGTGGCATCCCTCATGCTGGGGCTGTGCTGGCAGGGCTGCCCCGTGCTGAGGTGCTGTCGCTGTGGCGGCAGCAGGGTGCACGATTCTAGTGCAGTATTGACCATACTCTTCCCCAGCACTCTGGCCAAACACATGGTTTTAGCCAAACCTTTTTTTTGCCCCAGCCTGCCCAGCCTCATCCCACCTTTCCCTCTTCCCCCTGAATCCCTTGGCCCCTCAGCCCTCTCTGCTCCAGGACACCACCTGGATGCTTTGCCCAATGCATCACCCCGACACACATGTCCCCCCCTGGGCCTGGCTTGTGGCAAAAAACAAAACATGAGGGGCTAGTTAATTCAACAGGCTGCCAGCTCCTGTTCTGCATGCTAGGAATGTGAAATATGTGCCTGCCAAAAATAACACTACCATATACACAGATAGAACTTAGCCATCATATAGGAAAAACCCAGCAGCTTCGCAGCCAGAGATGCAGATATAGCTCTTGTGGAACAGAAGGAGCAGAGAAATGTAGTATCTACACAACCAAGTTTTCTCTGCTGTGTACTCCAAATGATACCTTTTGCTCAGAGGCCCTTAGGGTGGCTGGGATGTATAAAATAATATGTTTAGTTTTTGGGGTAATAATATGTCTTTCAAATGAGAATGGTCTATTGCTGCAAGCTTCAAAGAAGCAGCCAGTGCACTTTTTAAAGCCCAAACAGGCATTTTATGATGCAAAGGATAAATCTGTCAGTAAAAATACTCGTAAGTCAAGTAAATACAGCTGTTCTCTTATGTGGAAAGTTAGACATTACTATTGTGGGGAAAATTCTGCTCTCTCTTAACAGCGAGCAAAGAGAGAGGGAAAAGCAGAAAGACAAAAGGGTGGGGAGTTTTCTTCTACATCCTGGAGCAGCAAGTTGCAACCATACATACAGTGACTGGGCTTGGGCTCTGGCAGCAGCACTTCAGCACCAGGGGCGGTGTGTGGTGGGGGAAGAGGATCTGCAAGCTGCCACCCCCCCCGAAACACAGACTGTTTGCTCCATGTGACCATCAGCTGGTCTTTCAGATCAGCTCTTTTGAAAGTTGTAAGTTCCTCAGGTCTGTGGTAAACAGGGAACCATGGATGTGATATGAGAGTCACCTGTACGGGGCAGTTTAATACTGGCTTGGAGGGGCAATTTAACACTGGCTTGATTATCGTGGTCCCAACCATGATAATTTCCAAAGCTGAGAAGAGAAAAAAAAGGACACTGGAGTTGAGAATGAACAGCCAGATGGGGTTCCTGCTGACAGCAGCACAGCAGCCTGTGCTGGAGCAGGGGTGTGGTGGAGGAGCAGGTACTCCCACGGTGGCAGCACTTTGGGTGTGCAGCTGCCTACGGACAGAGATCAGGGCATCACAGGCAGGCACAAGATGGGAGATGGTGGGAGCTGGTGAAAGCTGGCAAACACAGACCTGTACAACAGTGAAAGTCTCAGGTGCTCAATATTGCATTTTTTTCTTTTTTTAAAATGAAGATATTATTTTGGAATTCAAGGTCCTAAATGGGAATCTTACATTTTTATGGATGAGAAATAAAAAACCTCCCAAACCTCATCACAGACAGACTGAACTCTGTTGTTTCCAGTGGAGGGATGTAAAAAAAAGCCACAGGAA
This sequence comes from Pachyramphus minor, assembly GCA_013397135.1. Taxonomy (NCBI): domain Eukaryota; kingdom Metazoa; phylum Chordata; class Aves; order Passeriformes; family Tyrannidae; genus Pachyramphus; species Pachyramphus minor. The sequence continues at coordinate 531,227 of VYXB01006448.1, forward strand.
ACCTTCCTGTTCAATACCAGACTGCAAGATCAGCTATAAAATTGCAGGATCAAAGGTCTGTCTAGCTCAGCAGCCTGCTGCTAGCAGGGGCCAATATGTAATGCAAAGGCAGGCTGCGAGGGCAGGATGGTCCTGAGCAGTCTCCCTTATGTGCCATCCCCCTTCTAGACAGTGCTCCTAACTTCTACTCCCAGTGTTTCAGCATTTTCTGTGCCAGCAATTGCCTTCAGACCACCACAGTTCCTAGGCAGTGAGGAAAAGCTTGTTTATACCTGTGTTTAAATTCCATTTGAAGCTGTGTGTAAATGGCAGCCTCAGGGAAGGAGTCCCAGAATTTGGTTGTGTGTGTTACACTTCATTAGATGTGTAGAAGAAACCTGAGATGCAATTTCTCCTCTAACCTGTACCAACAGCCTTGTAAGCACATGCTTTGAGTTCACAACCATAGGGTCCAATACAGACCATTAGTCCTTTAGCTGGGCATGGAGTCCAGCTGGACTCTCCCAAGAGACAGTGGGAGAACAGGGTGGTGGGCTGATCATTGCTGGCTGCCAACTGCTCTTTCATCCCCTCCTTGACAGGACAGGGGAGAAAATAAGATGGAAAAGCTTGTAGGTTGAGAAAAAGAAGGGAGATCTCTTACCAATTACTGTCATGGGAAAACCAGATTTGATAGAGAGAATGAAAGAATTTATTGCCAGTCAAAATAGAGTTGAACAGTAAAAACCAAAGACATAAATTCTTCTTCCCAGTCTCAGCCTCCCTCATCTGGAACTGCCCACAAGGTGAGGTTGGTGAAACCCAGACCATTTGCTAACGTCCTGAGACAAGCAGCTGGAGGGGCAGAATGGGGATTGGTTTCCCTGTGTTGTGCATAATCTACTTAATCCTGGAACCTGTCCGATGTTTAGTGACCTCCTGCCCTCCTCTCACTGCGCTCTCCCCTCCAGCTGCCTTCGCTGCCGCTCCCAGCGTAAACACCGGCCCTTCGATTGTGGCCAGGAGGCTTTCTCAGAAAAGGCCACTTTCTCTGGCACAGCACACAGAGGATTTACGTTGGATTGCAAAGGAATGATAAAGTGTATCATTATAATTACAGAAACAGGCTTATCCTGTCCACTTCCCCCTTGTACAGCGAGCAGCCAAGACAGCAGTGCTGTGGGGAGGAACCGCAGCGGTGGCAGCTCTGCCGTCCGTCCAGATGGAGTTTGGGCTCTCCATGCAGGGACAGACGTGCCTGTCCCCTCCCAGTCACCTACCTCTGCCCCCTCATCCTCCCTGCAGGAGTGAAGGAGGGAATCAGAGCTGTACACAGTGCTTTGCTTGTAGAGGAGGTTCTCAGAAATAAGGTTTTTGCACAAGTTTATTCAGGATTAGCCTGCCTGTAATTGAATGTGCTTCAGTGCTGCAGGGTTTGTTCCTCCAGAACAACTTTGGAATAATTAAATAATAAGAGAGAGGAGACAAAAAAAGCTGTGGAGTTAAGTGAGCTTTGGATGTGTGCTGCCCCTACGCTTTTTTGCAGTGCCAGTGCTCCCTAAGCTGGATCTACACCTGCCCAGCCTGCGGCAGCAGGTAGGACACACTCAATCCTTGCTGGAGACTGGTGCTCCCAGATGCTCTGATGTGCTGAGGCTTCAAAATGAACGGAGGAGATAATGACAACTCACTTCCATCAGGAAGCAATTCAGTTCGTGTTGTTCTGAATTGTGTCCGCAACAAAGAAATCCCATCACAAAGCAGCTTTAAGCACAATGAGCAACAGAGGAGCTGGAGAAATAATGAAACTCTAACTGATCTACTGCAACTCTTTCAGGCATGCTCTGCTAGAGAGAAGCCCAGGTAATAAATTACCATAATTTTGAAATTGAGGTATCTTATAAATATTTACTGGTTACGGTTCTTGCCAGCAAACAAATAGTAGTTAAAATCTCCAATTTCATCTTCTTCATTTGCTCAGTGGCCTTTCAATTGAACAAATTTCTTCTGGGTTGTACCTCCTGCCATGTAGCTTCCACCCAAAGATAATAATTTCTGAAGAGCTTCAGAGAAATCAGGATATCAGCTTTTGAGTTATGTGAGGGAAGGGAAAAAAAATATGCTTTTCCCATATGCTGTGATTGAAATGTTGCATTTGCATAAGTCAAAACCAGCTGTAGCTATAAAATTTTTAACTTAGCTTGATTTATTGCCTTTCTTGAGGAAGGAAAAACAAAAGATGTCTCAAGAACGATCTGTTCAGTGGATTTTGAGTTAGGCTATGAATGGTTACGTCTGCCATGTGTGCAACTGTGGTATTTTCTAGTGGGGTTTTCTCAAAGCTCTTGAACAAGAATGTTTTCACTTCCATGGCATACACAGATCCAGGAGTCCTAGCTGAGTTTTGATAGCATTAAAGGATGCTTAGCATTACTTTGTGCTTAGAAATAATATTATTGCTTACAAGTGTTTTTCTTACAGTAATGTTTAAATGCTCCACACTCATTTGGCTTCAGTGGAACCCCTGACAATGTGAGATGCCACTGAAAGGGACTCAAAGTATCAGCATGACCCGTTGCACACCCTGCTCCAAAGATCTTGAGCTGTTAAAAGCAGATACATTGAAGAACATTCCAAATAAGACAGGGAATGGAGACGTATACAGGGAACACAGACACCATTTCCTGTACAAAACAGGAACTGTGTCATAATTTCTGTGAAAGGACTATACTTTGCTCTCAGATTTTTTTGTGTTTGGTCTTGAGTTTTAGTTCCCTCTACCCTTCTTGTCTTCCATTTTTCATCATAGATACAATAAGATAAACTCCCTCGGAACTGGTCTCCTCATGTACTATCAGAGGAGTCACCCTGCATGTAAGAGATTCTATCTTGCTCCTCTCTGCCTGGCATTGCACTGAGATAGGAAATAAGCTTTACTGCACAGCTGCTGAAATTTGGTCCTGGTGAAGTAGGAGACAAAAACTTCCCTACGTTTTGGTGAGGTGAGCAAGTCACACAGAGATATCTGAGTCACTTCACTGGTCTCTGTAGAGTGCTTTGAGTTCCACAGGGAGACTGGGGTTCATTAGTGCAATTTATGCAGTTGTTTTCCTGTGCACCAAAAAAATTGTCTAATGTTTTTCAGCTATGCCACTTGGTTTACAGAAAGATATCATCTCTATCTACACACCCTGTCCTACCTATGTCCTTAAGATCATTGGAGCTGCAGCAAGATACCAGTTTGTTATCAGTAGGAGTCAAAGGTTGACACTGGGATAATGCTGAAAGTAGGGGTTGAAGAATAAGGTCATTGTCAGCAGGAAGATTATAGAAACAACTGGATCTTTCTTGAGCAATTTCAAAGAGGGAAGCAGCCCATCACACAGTTGTTAAATATTAGGTTAATGCTGTACTGAATGAAACCACACTGAAGTACCGTGGCTGAAATGAGGTGCCCTTGTCCTTGTGGTGTGTCAGGCTTTGACAGCCCTTGTCACCTTCTTGCCTCAAAGACTTCTTCTGCAAATAAAATCTTGCTGAGGTTTGAAAAGCAATTGGGATCTGCATGGAAACATTTGGCTGCCCTCGCTGCAGTGGTCAGGGGACACAAGGCACACACGATGGGTCCTGGGACTGCAGCTAGTGCAACTCTGTCTATTTGGCTTTCTGTTCCCCACCCCATGCTCTGCAGGTTTTGCTTTTGCTGGCAAAAGTTGTTTTCTCAGTGTCAAAAAATGAACCAAAGTCTACAGTGTAAAATGATTTTTTTCACCTCTCTCACCTTTCCGTGGCAATTGGCAGGATTTGCAGGTTTCACATTACGTGTCAAGCTGCTTCCAGAGGCTCCAAACTCCCAGACTCTTAAAAATCAATGAGCTAGACACAGTGAAAGCTCAGGAATTTCTTGCTTCATCACGTACCACAGAGCATATAACGGGTTTTAAAAGAAACAAAACAACACATGTATACACAAACCTGCCCAGAATTACAGCTTCTCTACATTTCTGGGAGGGCTGAAATTTTGGGGAACTTGACAATGACTGCCTGCATTAAGGCATGATCTCATCCACACAGAGCTTTCCAGATAGGGGCTGTATATGGGGAAGAGGTAGTAAACATATCCCTAATCTTGAAGCTTTCCTCAACATTTTGGATCTGTAGCTTGGGTGGAAATGAGGGAATCTGACAGCAGTAGTGTGATACCACCACTGAGGTTGCTTTGTCAGCATAGAGGACCCACTTGTCCTGGAGAAGAGTCTTGGGAAAGATTATGATATCTATGGTGGGAACACACTGGAAGGAAAGAAAAAAACCATAAAAGTATTACAATAAACTGTGAAGTAGAGCAGAGCCAACTCAGCTCAAAACAGTCTTAGGATGATTCAAAACCTGAATTTCATGGAGTAAAAAATTAAGTGAGGTCCACTTAAATGCTCATTTGGTAGCACTGAGCCTCATAGAGGCCCAAATCTTGAGGGAGCTGGGGTAGAGGTGGGGCAGGCAGGTCCTACTCTGCCTGGAGCCCCCTCCTCTCTGTATCCCACTGAGGAAGGAACTGGGGATTTCCTACATGCCTTTCTCTTCAGATCCACTGGGAAGGGACAGAGTAATAAGTGTGCAAGTGACTTGAAAATAACCCCAATAGCAGGCAGGAAAATGCTTATTCATTTGCCTAAAAAAGAAAATCTGAGCAACCTATTTACCTATTTCAACAAAGTCTGTTTTCCTCTTGGTGGAGTAATGAATCACTGTTTATTTACATATGGGAAGTAGCACCTTACAGTAAATGGATGGAAGTGGGGACTAATTTGGAAGTGTCATTTTGTGAAGGGCACTGGTAACATTTGTGAAACATTCTAGTTTTTGACCATCTGGCAATGTTGAGGGCTAAGCTAATGCATAAACCTTGAGAGACCCCATTTGTAGCAGGAACTGCTTTAGACTTCAAATTTTAATGGAGTGAGATCTCAAATCAATGCCACCCTAATAACGCAGAATGGATTTGGGCCAGGACACAGTGCTGTTTATACTGGCTTTCTCTGAAAGGCCAGAATTACAAATACAGAGACTAAATCTTTCTCTTCTAAATTGAAAAAGATCTGTTAATAATGATTGTGAGCCAAGAGAAAAATCTAGACCTCTCTAGAGACGAAGGAACAGGCAAATGCAACCAGGAGGTCATTAACTTAAGCTTTGCAATTGCTGTCCAAAGGGGCTTTCTTTCAAACCTGTCAGGACATTCTTTCAGCTATTCAAAAAGTGTCTGCTCGGATATTGCAGAAGTGCTAAGCCATACCAAAAGAAAGGACACGAGGAAGAAGTCATGAAATTTAACAGTGAATCCAAATCCAATGATTTAGTACCTAAGGAAGAATTTCAGGAGGCAGCCAGCCCAGAGAGTGGTGAAGTGGTGTAAGATATGAGGCTGGAGCTGAATCTCCTGTGCTGGGGCAAGTCTGTGCCCTTGCCTGCCTCAGTTTCCCCGTTGCAACACAGCAACAATGACAGCGACCTTGTGAAGTCTTTCCCTTGACTCCAGCACACACCACAGATGGAAAGTGCTTGCAAAGGGAAAGTGCCGCTATTTCGGGCTGAGGGAGGTGAGGCGCTGAGCAGCTGAGCGACTTATCTGCAGGCACACAGCGAGTCAGAGGCAGCTCCAGGAATAGCACACGGGTCTCTCGGCTCAACAGGAACAGATAATGCTTAATAAAGAATTTTAACCAGCAATTAAGGGCGCACTTCTACCAACTTTACATTAAATGAGGAAATCCCCCGGCCTCCTTGGGAAGTAAATACAGCTCGGAGCGAGTTAGGGGCGCAGACCTGGGACCCAGAGAATGCCTTTGGATGAACAGTGTCACTTGAAGGGTTTTAGCGAGCAAAAACCAAAGTCAGTGCTGAGGATTAAGATTTGAAAGCAAGTGCTGACATACTGAGGTCCTTGGAAATTTTGTCTGTAAGGAAATCTACTGTATAATTAAATTTGCAGTTTCCTTAGTGGGACCATCATTTCCTTCCATGAACAAAAAGATAAATTTCTTAGATATTCTGTCATGGAGTCTTCTAATGTAACGAGGCTTGACAGACTGAATAAGTAACTCCGCAGCTTTTAAGAATAATCTTTTTGATAGCAGCGATTCCCTGAGATGATAACCTTCCTAAAGACAACTAAGGAGTCTACCAATGAGCTGAGAAGCGTGGTTGCGCCAGCCACAGAGGAATTGCAGTCATGACCTTGTCCAGAATCTCTGACAGGATTTTGGCAATGACTGCAGGAATTGGAGGCTCAGGAGGAAATGTGAACTTCCTGGTCAAAATGCCAGCTGATAAGTAATTCAGCGGGAGTCCCCAGGCCACGCTGGAAGGGGTGAGGATGCCAGCAGCACATTCAGATGAGATGAGAATAGTGGTATCCTCAGAAAAGTGTCCCACACCTCAGGCAGCCTGAGAAGAGGTTGTTCAGAAAGAGCTCCTCTGACGCGTGGCTGTGACAAAATACCTATATTTCATTTTATTCTTTCTGTGATGGAAGTTAGCCAACAACTTTTAAAAATTAACCTATTAGTAGGTTAGAAGATATCAAAGAATTCTACATTTGCTTCCCCTGGTATCTCCCACTTGTAGCTGCCATTTATATGGACAGGGCTGCTGCCCTGCAGGCACCAGGGCAGTGGTTGCTGTCTTTATGTTTGGGAAAACCTCACTGGAGTTTTTAATTTTAATTCCAATTTATTCAGACTGGATAAGCAGCCTTAAGACTTTTGAGCAAGAAGATTTAGCAGTCCTGGTTTTTCTTTTACAGGATTTAATTAAAACAAAATTCAGACAACAGGACACAAATCATCTTTAGCAGGGGTTATGAAAATATAGGTCACAGGGTTCCTGCACTGGCCTTTTATTTCAGGAGAAATTCATGGCTACAGAGAGAAATCAAACTGTCTGCTCTGCCTCTCCTCTACCTCTCCTATCCCTGACTCACTTCAAGGTCACACCAAGAGGCAAAACAAAGGGATGAGTATATCCATGTTCCTTCACATCTAAATAATCTGGTGGGAAGTATTTTTCTGCAAGCACAAACTAGAAGTATCTATAAAGAAACAAGCTATAAAAAGAAGTCAATTTATGCCAGATATTAACCCAGATCATGTCAAGATTCACACATCCTTTAGTTATGCTTAGAAGAGCCTCCTACTCTGAATTGACCTTTGTGTCCAGAGGGGCAGCTAGTGCACTTTGGGGCATTTAAATGTGTCTTTGGCAGAAAATGACCATTCAGAGCACTGGCAGAATGTAAAGATTTGTCAAGTTTGAGTGTCTTCTCTGCTGTAGCTGGGCATCATATTTCTGCCTGAATTTCAGTCCTACTAGACCAGGAGGGTGCTCGGCTCACTCTAGACAATATTTGAGGTGCAGCCAATCTCTGGCAGTTAATTATCCCACTACTGATGTTTACACTTACAGTTCAGGGCACAAGGAGCCATGCAGGAAGAATGACTATTTGTTTTGCTACTGCATTTCTTTCAGTCTGCCTGTCCTAGAGTAAAGAAGACAGAGTTTCCTGCTCTATAATTTCTTTCCCCTTTAGATCCAAATCAACCCTAAATTGGCCTGCACTGAACAATTGACTACAGTCTGATCCATGCAACCCTGCATCAGAAATGCACCATACTGTAGCCAGAACAGACTTTCTGGAGAGCTGATATCCAGCATTTTAGCATCTGGATCCTGCTGCCATGAAAAGGAGTCCATCCCCAGATACATTTTAAAAGCTGAGTCTGAAGTCTTATGGAGCTGCCTGTGAAAAGCAGTTGGATATTGAGAAAATGTGTCATTCTCTTGTGAAAGGAAGCTGGCTTGAATATCTGTCCAGTTTTTAAAATGTCTGAATGGGTGCTGCATGTATGACAAACACTTCCAAAGCAGGTTTTCCCCTTTTGACATCTGTTTGATAGCTTGTATGAAATAAACCATGATTTTTTTTTCTGTTAATTGAGTTCATGTAACAAATTTTAGTTAAAATGGAATCCCTTCAGGGAAATGAATGAAGTAACCTACATGATCTACATGGCTGAATCCCAGGAGACAATATTTTGTTACATCTGAATAGCATTTTCTGACAGTCTGCAGTGGTGCATTCTCTTGGCAGAGGTCCCTCCATAAATCACCAACTACAGAGTGTAAAAAAATGAATGTTTGGTGTGTTACCATGAGACTCCTTGGCAAATGTACACGTGAGAGAGCTACTTCCTGTGCCTTGACAGCTACCTGGTGATAAAGAATGAAAGACGGGTTCAAAACAAGGACCCTCAGGAATTTTGGAGGGACAAATGGTCCTCTGATCACTGTGAAGCTACTTAGGGGTAAGGAAAAAAATTGTCAGCAAATTTCGGTAAGCCAAAAACACATTCCAAGAAAATCTGAAAACATTTCTGTAACCTCATCCTGCCAGAGTGTGAAGGAGTCAGATTTAAACCTGAATGCCCCAAAACAGGTAAGAGTGAATTTGAACAGAAAGCAACTTCAGGGCTGTGGAAAGGGGCACATGACATTGAAAAAGGAAACTGTATGATGCTTCCTGCTGTCTCCCCATAGCTGGAGAGCAGGAAGTGTGGTCATCAAACAGAAAACATTTTTAGCAACTACCAGCAAACGTGGCCACTGCGAGAAAACCTTCCCTGTAGTCACTGCCTCAGCCAGAGGGAGAAGGCAGGGTTAGAAGGACTATTCAAACTATCCAAAGGGCTGCTTTTGCCCTCAGGAGGAACCAAATCCCAGCATAGGACCTCCAGGGGCAATGCTCCCCACAGCTGGGAGGTTGCAGTGACACGGTTTCTCCGACGTCACTCCGAGTCAGCACCGCCACTCCCACTGAGGAATTCCATCATAGTTAGGAGTGAATAATCTGCTGTTGCTGCACCACAAAGTGAGTGTGTGCCACGGCACACCAGATGTTAATGGTGCTGTTGCAGGGGAATAGATGGGAGCATAACAGCACCTCTCTGGCTCCACCAGCAGTTGGCTGCCCATATGGTGGTGGCACACACCCCACACTGATGGATGCTCAGCAGATGCTCCTCAAGAGCTAAATAATGCAAAGAGAGGCTGGTGTGAGCAATATACAGCCCTGATAGTTCAGGCACTGCTCACAGCCAACAAATGCAGTAAATTGGATGGGGAAGGGGGTGTAGTTTAAAAAAACCCATGCCAGTTAACCCTTCAGCATGTTAAAATAGTAGTTCCAGGAGCTGCTGAAGAGAGAGTTTTACTTTATTAACAAGCTTCTGAACCTTCATTAAAAATACTTATTTTGGAGAAATTTCTGATTGAATTAAATGATTTTTTGGCCTTTGGAAATCTATATTTATCTATCTGTATCTGGGATTGTCCTGAAGACACCCTTGCATGTGTGTGCTTAAGCATTCATGAAGTGGTTATAGTCTCCTCTGAAAACATTGGGTCCCTCAAGACCAGGAGCCTCCACCTGAATGAATATATTTCTCAGTTCATCTGCAGTGCTGACATGGTTACATGTAACTATCAGGATATGGATCTTCCTAGGATAATACTAGACTTATTTTTATTGTCATGGTTAAAGAAAGATAACCTCTCTGCTCATATCAATATTTTAGAGCATCTTCAGTGGTTGAAATTAGGTCAGGCACAGCAAAACTGCTGGTAGTTGAGGTGAAAAAAAGATCAATAAGGTTACCTGATACAGAGACAGCACAGCCAGCAGCAATCACAATATTAGCACAATATGCATCAAAATCCACTTATATGTGGGAGTCTCAAGAAATGGAAACAAATACTAAAACCCACACAGAAGACATAAGCTATGATTCATGGGATGAGACAGGAATGCAATTTTCAGAAGAAACACCACTGAAAACAAAACAATCTAAAGGAAAATGCATTAGGTATCAGCCTATTTGGAGGAAAAAGGCATCAGAGCTGCCAACATTGCCCTGTACCTCCTCCATTTTGATACCAAAAGCAGCCACAGGGAAATAAAAGTTAGAACTTAATATCCAAGGTCATTAGTGCTCTGGATAACAGATTATCCCTGAAAACACGTTAAAGAAGGAAATTGTTTAAAATATAAAATTGGAATAAGCCAAAATTAGCCCATAAACTTGAAATTAAAAAAAATAAAGTCTTCTATGCGTTGCTAACACTTGTTAAAAAGAGTAAAAACTGTAAGGGGTTTAATGCTTAATGTGAATTAACTCAGCCATGTGTATTACACAGCCAAAGACACAGAAATGGCCATCTAAATTGATTCTGGAACTGGTAGGCCTGCAGCAGATTCGCAAATGATAATGCATATATTAATAGATACTTCCACTAATTTCACTAATGACCAATTTTAACGAGAAATTTGGATTTGTAGATGAAGAGAAACATTCCCATTCCATCATTTGTACACGTGCAAAGAATGCCACATCCCAGGCCAGAGACTGAGCCAGCCACAACATGGACTTAATCTCTCCAAACCCACATCCAGGGCAGCACAATGGGTTGTTCTCTGCCCTCATGGATCTGGCCTTCACCTTCGAGGTTTATGCCTTCCAAAATGATTCTTGGCTCCAGAAGTGCATCCCTGTTTAGGACTGGGTAACTAATGGCAGCTTGTGGAGCTGCTGAGGAAAGAGTCACTCTCTAACCTGGCTGCCAGCCCGAATTCAGGCTGCCCAAAGCCCTGCAGGGAGCAGCCCCTGAGCTGCACCCACCTGGAGTCCTGCTCCCTGCACCCCTGGGACACCACTGCACTCTGCCTTGCCAGGGGGAAAGAACCACCAAATCCTGTGGTGTGGCTGAATCTGGTTTATTAAGGAGTGAGGGATGAGCCGTCTCAGGAAAAAGCTCCGCAGGCCCCAACTCCACCAGCTGAGGTTCATCCCTTTCACATTCCAGTGGGTGAGGACATGCAGACCTCTGACGACCCACCGGGTCAGGGTCCAGAGGAAAGCCATCAGAAATACTCTGGGGGCTTCTGAAAAGAGCAGCCTGGTGCACTGGAACACAGTGATCCTGCAGGCAATCTCTTCATTCCTACAAGGCACTGTTAAGAAAACCCTCCAGCTTCCAGTGTCCAAGACTGGCATTGCTGGTTACCCCATAGCCAGACAAATGTCCTGGCTGATGTCCTTCACCCCCATTTTAGTCTGGTCTTCCACCACCACAAAGGCTCTGTGGGCCTCCAACATCTGAGTGAATGGAGAAATGATTTCAACGGCAACATTAACTCTAGGGCCTTAAAGGTTTATTTTTTCCTAAATTTAATTTATCTTGCAATTAAAACAGCTTAACAGTCAACACATGCAGAGACTCATTATCTCTGCCTCTGGCTTCAGAAGGCTCTGGAAGTTCCTTGGACCCATTCAAAACCTCTTCCACTTTCAAGTGCCATCAAACATTCACTGACAGGAACTTGAATACCCAGACACAGTCTGTGTCTGATCTTTGTGGTCACCAAATTGTTACTTCCTTTCTCTCCCCATCCTCTGTATTGTATTTTTATGTGTTGATTTTTTTAGTTTTTTTTTTTTTAGTTTTTTTTTTTTTGTTCTTTTTATGTCTCTGCTTTCACATTTCCTTCTACTTAAAATGCTTTTATGTCCAGCATAATTTTGTAGATGTTTGAATAATTGTGGCTTCCTGGCCATTCAATAAACCTTCCTTGAAAATGTCCAGTTTTTATTACATTATTGTGACTTAGGAATGCTGACAACCACTGCAAGCTCTGAAATAAAAAAGAACAAATAGATAGAACTTTAGAATAATTCAAGTTGGAAGGGACAAGAGGTCATCTAATCTGACCTTCCACTCAAAGGTGGGTCAACAAAGGGTCAGCATATCCATCCCTAAGGGTGCTTTGTTCTGTGTGCATTGAGGAAAGGTTGAGATTATGAATATCCAGGCAGAGTAACTCCTCTTGTCCCTCAGGAAGAGTTCAATATTTCTCTCTCCACTGGAAGGTGGTCCTCATTCTGGACCCCTGTGAACTTCAGAAACTAAACATGTGGCCTGGCTTGAAATGACACATGGTGAGTTTTTCTCCCCATTCTTTGAAGAAACCTACTCAAGGAGCATCAAGCAGCACGTCCTCCTTCACTAGAAAACTTAACCTAATCCAGCAGGTTAGACATGAAGTGGAGGAAATTTGCTAACAGTTCATAGTGTTTCTGATACAAAAGAACCTGTCGTTGCCTCTTCCCCACATTGCACCCATACAAAACCTATTTTAGCATCTTTTTTTCTACTTGGACATGTATCCACATTTTTTTTTTTCACGTCCAAGAAAACATACAATTCTTCAAATTATTTAGACATAGCATTACCCTACAGGTAGCCAAAGCTGAGTCTTTTACATTTCCATTTGTGTTTGAATTCATCATAGCCCCAGTGTTTGTAAAACACTATTAAAGCCAGGTACTCACCAGGCTCTCACAAAAACACAGATCATGGTGCAAGCTTTCAGAAAGGAACCATGTGGGAAAGACATCAGAGAAATGGTGGGGTCTCCCCTCTTCATTCTTCCTGCATCCATCCCAGAGATCATTCATATAACTGTGAAGAACAATCCTATAAATCAGCAGAGAATTTAGGCTTGACAGCTGTGCCATCTTGTTTTATATATTACCTTGAGACACTTTCAGCTAATTTCACTTTTATGAAAAAATAAAAAAAAATTCTTTACAATCTTCATATATTGACTTTGTCACTCACATGTATCTTCGCTTTTTTTGGTAGACTGTGGTTTTGCTTTCCTCCTTCCCTGTGAAATAGTTCAGTAACTAATTTTCTTGTAAGAGAAAATTTTACTTCATACACCCAGCATGATGCCCAAGTAGGACACACACACATGTATGTGCACACACATACATGCCCACAGGCACACAGAGGGATGACTTGAGTCACAAGCAATCCAAATACTACAGAGCAGTTCATGTGCACAAGCAAAAGACTGAAGTTTCCCTCTAGTGTGATCTTCATCAGTTTTGGCTGCTCTTGGGTTCCAGAGAAACCATCCCAGTGCTTTCTGAGGCTGCTGCCCCCCCCACAGCTGGTGATCCCCTGGGAAAGTCTTGTGCCTTGTTCTTAGTCACTGGACATGAATTTAAATCAAAGCTGTCTGGGACTGCACTACACTAACTTGCTTGTCAAGGCTGCAAACGAATGGGTTCCTTCTGTTTGCCTGCATGGACAGCCCATATTCCCAGATCGATCCCATGATAGAAATTTGATCATACAGTACCTTCCAAGATTGCAAGCGATTTCTACAGAGTTGAAAAATATTTTTAACGAACTGCTTAAAGAGTAAGTATTGAAAATCATAAGGGATAACAAGCACACTCTAGATGAAAGTTTACATATGAGAAAATTCAACCTGTACTGGCTCCTGTTGCAGCAAAGTAGAATAGAGGACATTTAGATAAGGGTAACTTTTAATGGGACTAGATCTAGTACCAGAGTCAAAGGTATTTGACATAAAAAAGAATTTAACTAAAAGATACCACAGAGTCTGCACTCCAATACAGTTAGAATTGTAACCTGTGGATGATGGAAGTGTACAGAAAAATAACTCTAACAAATACAATGATTGAGATCAGAAGAGATATGCTGTGCTGGAAGATCTGACAGTATCGGATGGATGCCAAAACCCCCTCTAAAATAATCTATAACAGGAAACCAGGCAGGGTGCAGGTAGCCCTGGAGAGGCTCTAGCAGACTGATGTTCAATGAATTCTGTTGCACAGATGTTCCTTTGTAGTTCTCAAAAACCTTTAAGGCTCCTGGTCAGTAAAGAAGTTTGGAAAAGATTCAAATTTCAGCTCTGCAGTGTCAGCACATATTCCTATCTGTGCTAACTAAAGCACAGTGCTGACAAAAAAAGCAATTCTGTAAAACAATGGCATGAAATTCTACTTTCATTCTCTCTGTACGATTTCCAGACCAAGCACTTAATCCCATCCCCAAAACCTACCTCCAAGTGTCCCTTGCTGGTGCCAGTAAGGATTACCCCTTTGTCTGGGAGCTGTTTATTGCAACACCAGAGACCCAAAAGTTGATTTGTGTGAAAGGAATGGAAACTTTCAAGTGAAAAATACTCTTAAAAAGGGTAAAGAGGGGACAAGGACCAAAGGATTACCAAAAAGGAGTCCTTAGCTCTGGAAAGACCTTAAAACCCAGACTGGCCTTTCCAGCTGTCTGACTCAATGGGATGTAACATTTGCACCAAGGTCTGACTGCTTGACTTGGATCATTTAAACCAGACTGGAAAGGAGAAGTGAAATCTTGCTGCTTGCTTGCTCAGGGGAGGGTGCCATTGTCTGTACAAAAAAATTAAACTTGGTTTAAAAAATAAACAACTTTAAACCTGCAAACTGCCAGCAACACTGAAAGTAGAACAGCACCTTGTCATTCTTGCTGCCTGTTCTTTGATTTGGGATGTTCCTGTTCTCTCACCAAAAGCTGTCCTTGGCTACATGTACAATTTTCACTCACTTTTCTGTAAGTGGTATTTGTATGTCAGAGCCACTGCTTCCCAGCTGAGTAGTAAATCAGAGTTAAAAAAATTTTACATACTGAAATAGGAGCTAAAGAAACCCAAACTGCCTTGGATCCCCCCTGTACCCTCCCAAATGCCAACAAGATCACACTGTTTAAGGCACCTAAAAAGAAACAGTGAATATTCAAACACAGGCAGCAAAGACAAACTGAGAGAGGAAAAGCTCAGAGGGATGCAAATAGTGGCAATAAAAATCTTGCAAAGTTTGGAGACCCAAAGCGTGACCCCTTTTCTTTCCCACACAACTTTCTGTTGAAATAACTGTGCCTTACAAGCCTTTCCAACAGGTACAGGAACAGTCTTCAGGATGTTCTATGGTGTTTCATAATCTTAATCTATTTTTCACTTTAGAGATGTCACGTAGTGTATACCAACATGTAGTTAACTCACAAGTGCTGTACCTCATGAGTAAATCAATATAACATTTAATTGCTATTTTTTACTTATATTACAACTAGATAACAGAAACTGTTTGGAAGAGGTAAAAGCATATCCAGAAATGCATACAACACAGAGGTATTCAGCAGGCATGGAAGAGGAGATCAGACATGCAGGAAAAGGGCAGGTATCTGAAGTCAGAGATTTATATTGGATCAATTATTCCCAACTCCCTTTGACTATCTCAAAAGGCAGAGGAATACAGCCAAATAATGGGCAAAGGTTTCTTAAAATTCAAAGTCTGTCTTGATTTGTGTCTTATTTAGAATTCCTATATCCCAGCACAATTCCTGTTACATTGCAAGACTTCAGAATTAGCAGCTTGCAAATGGAGATAAGTCCTTGTTCCATCAATGCTCACGTGTGCTGGTGTTGTGGGGAGAGTAATGCAGTGCTTTAGTTGAGTTTTTCATCACTCTATGAAAATCCAAACTGTTGTGAAATAGCAAAGCAGAATTAAATGGCACTAATTTCTGGACTCCCATCGCACACAGCAAGTACTGAAGGCCAAGAGTTTAGTATGGTTTGGAGAGCTGGGAATGCAGCAAACAGAATTTCCACTGTCTTCACGAGAAGCACTAGTCAAGTGGGGTTTAGAGTTAATTTGATTTCCACCCATTAAAATTATATGTTCCACACAGAAGAGTCATAAAACGCCTATAAAAGTGAGAGCACTCGCACACTGAGTAACTTTGGCAGTGGGGTTGGCTCAGGGGTGAGAAGCAGCAGCCACAAGGGCAGCACAGAGAGTCTTCCTGACCTGTGGCACGAGGGCTGGGGGCTGTGCAGGCTCCCCAAGGTTCACCCTTGCTCTGCTGTTTCACCTTAGCTCAGCAAAGCAACACACAGAATGGGATACAAACCATCACAAAAAGCAAGGCCTCTTGCCCTTCTTCACCAAGCATCACCTGATCTCAACAGCCCAGGGGTGGGTTTTTGGGCTAAGATGTGCTGTAGATGCTATAAATGGCACAGGAACTGCCATGTTCTGAAAAAGCAGGCTGCTACAACATGCCAAGGACTGTGCCTTCAGATGATGTAAATCTGCTCAGCTTCATTGAGCCATGGTAATTTACACCAGCTGAGGGATGGACCAAAGGCATTTATTAGGGCTGCAGTGTATTTAAGAACAAGCACAGATCAATAGTCCAACAAATATTCATTTCACATCACTGCTTTTCAGAAGAGAGGTCAAATGGATCCTTACACATTTTTCTTTTCTAAAATTTCGAGCAGAGAGCAGTGAAAGTTGGTAATTAAATCCCCTTTGAAGGAAGCAGTGGCAATGAGGAACAGGCAAGGACTGGTACTGCACTGAAGCTGCAGTTCTGGCTCACAGGTGGCATTAAGGGCTCTGAGAGAGCATGACTTATCCCTTGAACTGTCTTCTGGGAAGCCTGCTATCTCATCAGTGACAGGCCAGTTGGAATGAATGTAACAAATGAACAGCTCAGTATGTAGGTCCCAAAATAAACCAAACTGAACTCTGGACATGTAGAAATCAGTACCTTTCCCTGGTTATTTTTCATTTTAATGTACATGACTTCAGTGAGCTTTGTATTGGTAGTGCTCTGTGCCTGGTTATAAGGAAGAAATATGAGTGTCATCACAGGGAAAAATATTCTCATGAGATTTCCATCCTAATTATGCAAACCCAAGACAACATTAAGATTTTAATGAAATTTCCAAGCGTATTGACATTTTCAAATATGACATGACAAGCCTGGCTTTGGAAAGGGATGCAGTGCTTCCTGGGGAGAGAGCACACACAGCCTGCAACTGAGCAGTCATGCCAGACCTTGGGACAACTTTTATCAACAATCTGCCTCATCAGAATGACACAAGGAATTGTATAATCAAAACGCCTCCCCCAGTGAAAGAAAAAGAGAAGAAAGAGCATCGTATGTTGGATACTAAAAATGGTAATTTCCTGAAGCTATAGCGACCATGTGAATGGAAATTTTAGGTCAGGCTGAGCTGAAAAATATGGAAAATTATTTGTCTTGCAGGTTGATTTTAAATTAATCCATATCACCAGCAGACGACTCTGATTTGCTCTATGTTGGTCTGTTCTCTCCATCCTTTTCAGAGTAGAGCCCTGGCAGCTCTCCTCACGACTTACAGCAGGGAAAAAAAAGCCATAGGGCTTTAAATTTTTAAGTCTGTGTTTTGAAAATACTGCTGTATGTATTAGGCTTCTCCTGTTTTAGAGGCCCTTTCCTGGAAAGTCTTCCAACAGGAATATCATTTACATCAGCAAGGCTTTTTGGCAGTTTTTCTTTTTTTCCTTTTTATAACCATGTTGCAGTGAGACATCAGTTTAGGCAGCCAGCTCTGCAATAAAACTGACAACAGGTTTATTCTCCTTCTCCTCACGGGACCAATAGGAATTTTAGAAAAGAAAGCAGGAGGGAAGGAACAGCAACAACATGTGCCTATGATCTGCTTTGTCCCAGCACACCAATTCTGCTGTTTTCCGAGTGATTCTCATTTTAAAATCCAGTGTTTTTCTTATATTTCATTAGGTATTTATCCATTTGGGTTACTCTGCAAGGACATTATATCTAGAGCAGACGTATTAGGAGGTCCTGTCATCTTCAAAACTGCCAGGATTTTACCTTTGGGGTCAAACTGTCCCTTGTCTTGTTCTTGTCACAGTTATGCAAATCACTGTGAAACACCAGTGCCCTGGAACCATTCTGCCAGAGGGAATCCCCACAAAAGCATGGAAAAGTTTTAAAAAATAAAGGCAAATGAAACCCAGTCTCTTTAGCTCATTGTGGAAGAAACTTATCTCAAAGGAACTTCCTGAAACCAGCCCTGGCTGCTGTGCCTGAAGTCACTCAAGTTCCACACCTGCTCCTCTCCGAGGAAGGAGCAGTGACACAGGGAGCAAAGAGAATTTTTTTTAGCACTGGGTGCACAAAGATTTGTTTTTTGGTCACAGAAGCATTGTCTTCTCTTCCTCACCATCAGATAAATGACTGAAACTCCTGAGAAAGCAATGGTGGTTTGGGTTTCCACTTAACCCTGTTTCATTCTCCAGCAAATACTGGTGAAAAAACCAGTGAGCACAGCACCCAAGAGGCAAGATGTTGAACCAACAGCCTGGGAAGGTCTCATGGCCTGGAGCCAGGGGATTGTATCTCACACATTAGCTGCCTGTGGTGCAGAGCAGCATGTTTGGAATAGACATGTTGGTAGATTAAAAATTCCATTCTGATTTAATGGATTTAGTCCCAACAGTCTAGGACATAATTAAATCTTTTAAAAAAGATTAATCCACCTTTACTACCTACCATTTATCATCTCTAAACATTCATAGATAGAGTGTGTGTGTTGGGGGTGGGGTGGGGTGGTACAGACACACATATTTATTTAGAGAAAAATGCTGTTTTGTTAGTAGGAGCAATTTGCAGATTTGTCTGGGCTTGGAAAAGTTTGTATTCTCTCAGGCAACTCCATTTATTCCAGCTGCAGACAGACGCTGTGCCCAGATGATGGCGCCTACAAATCACGGATCCCTCGTACATAATCATTAGGTAATTCATTCTGTCAGGTTAGGCATTGTGGGCTTTAGGGTTTATTGCAGAGGAAAATAGAAGTCTCATTGTATTGCAACCCCTCAACCACCAAACCCCCAAACATTGCAACCCCTGCCTCCCTGTCCCCAGAAACCACGGACTGTATTATGGTGCTGTGTTAAATTAGCTTTTACAGCTACCTTCCATTTAGGGAGAAACGGCACCAGAATAAGATATAAGAAAATACAAAGGGTTTAGACTAAAGGTTCTTCATCCCGTGGGAAATGCATAATTCAAGGTATTTGTAAATGTGTTTGTGATGTGCTGAAAAGCTGAACTGGAACAAAATAAATAAACCCAAGCAACCAGACCTGAGAATCCCAATCCTTGATGGAAATCAGACAGGCAGGTTTAGATGTGTTTTTTGAGGGGATTGTGGGATTAGGGGCGGCTCACTGAAAGGCTGCCCTGGTCAGCAATAGCCTCACACCAGAATGAAGCTCAGAGTGCTGGGCAGTGACTGCCTTTTATACAGCACAGCTTATGTTCATTTTGGGAGGGGTGGGTAGAAGGAAATAAAACTATTGAGGAAATAACAGTGTGGAGGGAGACAAGATTAATTCTAAGTGAATCACACATGTTTCAGGGATTCAGGGTCTGCACACAAGACTAAAAATAAAATCTTCAGACCCAGTGAATGAAAATCAGCTCAGCAAAGCATTTGAGTTTGGATGTTTATCTGGGACTGGTGTTTTCAGAAATAGGGTTCTTTCTGCAGATTATTTCAAATAGATGGGGATACCACAATGACAACAAATTGGTGAGAAAATCCTGTTTCCTAATATGAAAATGTTTTATTTGAATTTTGTGATCATTGCTAATAGAGGTTCAGGTTTAACACACCATTTCCTCCAAATGTATGTGTTCAGATACATAAATGTTAATTCTGACCTTTGTCTACTAACTACATCTAATGTTCCTCACATATTTCACTCACCTATAATAAATTACCCATTCCTTCCAATTCTGTATGTTCATCTAAAGATGCCCAGAAGAGGGAGAGATAAAAAAAAAAAGTTGAGGAGCAGGGATATGCCAAATTTATTTTAGATTTGGGAGCAGTCCCACATTGTCTAGAATGTTCCTTTAGGAAAAAAACTCTCCAAACCAAATAACAGAAAAATAATAAAACACCCCAAACCCAAACTTGTGAGCTTTTTTTTGACAGGGAGGATTTTTCTAGCGGCTTTCATGTTTGCTATTTGCTGGCCCATAGAAGCACCACGTTTTCTAGGTCTTGTTCAATGTTGAGAAATCACTAAATCCCCTGAAGCTCAAGCATCCCAAGCCTTCAACTAGAAACTTGGGAAAAAAATAACCAGTACCTAACCATTAATGAAATCCCTGGCAAGAGCTGAAGTTGAAAAGTCTTCTCAGAGCTGTGCACGGCCAAGAAAACAAGGCACTCTGGTGCTCTCCATGTACCTCCTCATCTGCTGCACAGGATGGTCGGGCTGCTGGGCCTTCTCCCTTGGGAGGACACTCCTTGCCTTCCTTTGGGACCATGGTGGGGGCCTCTTGGGCATCTCCCACGCTCCATGCTGCAGCAGCCAAGTGCTCCCAGCTCCACACTGCATCCTCACCTCCCTGCTGAGTGGGACACGCCATGCGGGAAAGGCCATCGCACGGGTCCAGCTGAGCCTGGCGTTGTGTTACAGCCCTGCAAACACTTAGCCATGAGTTACTGCTCCTCAGAGACTGCAGGTAACACATGTCAAGTGAGGCAAATTCACACTGTCTTGTCCTCAGATGATTTCCAGTCTAAATTCTAAAGAATCTGATTTCTTTCTCAGCACAGCCGGTATCTGGTGGCTGAGAGAGCTTCACTCGGGCTGGCAGCAGAGAAAGTGTTTCCCAGCTTTCCCAGTTGGGTTGCAAATAGCATTCGTGCTAAATATGGTTTTGGTTTCAAGATTTGGAGAATTTTCTTTGCAAGTTTAAAATCAAGAGTAGTGTGAAGACAGTACATGATTTTCAGCAGTCACAACCAACAAGAGAGACAGCACAGAAGGTTTTATTAGGAATGACAAAACCAGGAGTATTTCCAGCTACCCTGTGTGATGTCTGATTAAGTATTACAGATATCTTTGGCTAAAGAAACCCAGTGCCTAAAGATTAACACATTTTTGTCCTAACAGTGATAAATGTGTAGATACCTCATCTGTGGTGCAGGGAAGTCAATACCTGTGCAGTGCAGAGCATCAGTAGTTTGGTGTTTACTGACACACCACCTACAAACCAAGCACCCAAATTACCAAGTAGGCTCTCCTGATTCTTGGGTTATTTCTTGGATCGTTTCAGGTGCCACAAACACGGTTGCTGAGGGTTTAGAGATAGAAGTAAAAAGCCTCCAGGAATGCACAGTTTAAAGCCACAATCCTGCAAATGCCTTACTGTAATTTTTTTTTTTATTAACACAGATGATAGATGTACTACAGAAGTTGTTTTCTCCTCATAAATGCTAAGAATAGTTTGGTCCCAAAATGGCATCTTTGACTTATTTAAGCATTTCTTTCTGTCTAAGTGTTGGGGATGTACTTTTTCCGAAGAAAAAAAATTGATAAGCTATTTCAGCAACTAAAAAAATTACTATTTGGGTTTAAAATTAATTCTAAAAGAGAGATTTAACCAAAGTGACTTAAGAGGTGGAATCAGAGGCCTGTTTGAAAGACTATGATGGATGTCTGAGACTTGTGCCAAAGACTGCTTTCCATCAGCTCAGTGTGAATTCAAACCCCCTGGGCACTCCAGAAGAAAGATGATCTGGTCAATCAGCAAATGAAATGGAGAAATCCTGCTTGTTATTTGTTGGTGGCTCTTGGATGACTTTTTAAATGAAAAAAAACCAAAACAAAAAGAAAACCTCAACAAAATTACACTGAGGTTTTTACTGTCATAAAATTCATTAGGCTGGGGAGTATATGAGGGGATCATTAAGTCTATGCCAAAGCAGAGTTCAGAAGTTATTAGGACTAATACTGGAAAAGCTTGAACACTTGCCTCTTGCATCTGCCTGACTATTTTCAGGAAAACATACAGAAATTTACTTATCTTTTTCTTTTAGGACTCCTAAGCTGTGATGGACTAAGTTTAAGCCTGTCAATAGGCTTAGGAATTTCTAATGGAGGAATAACATACACACATACACACATAGATGAAGTAATCTGTAGGAATGAAGTGAGCATTTCTATAGGAAACCAGACCATAAAATTCCCAGAATTTGCCAGAAGCAGTCACACATTTTTTAGGGTCCAGCTAAAAGGTTCTTAAAAGATTTCCAAAGACTCAGTTCTCAGTACTTTGTAATAGCTGGGCTTCTTTAGTCCTGTCACCAAAATCATTATTCACTGGGAACATGAATGCTGTCTGGAGAGCTGAGCACTCCCTGGAGTTAATGCATCCCTACTACTGCTGCCAGCAGTGCTGATGGCAATGCACAACCAAAGCAAGACTAGAAACTCAGGTCTAAATAAAAATACTGGCATCAATAGAGGGAGATACCTTAATTCTATTCTACCCACACAAAAATCAGCATTACTGGACTCTACAAGCCAGTCAGATGTTGCAAGGACAGTACAGTACTGCCTTGCACCACCTAAATACCTGAAATGCTGTCACTGGGCACAAAGCCACGACAGAGCTTAGCATCCCTTAGCTGGAATATTACTGACATTAAAATAGGTGATATGAGTGAGATATTTAATTTTTCAGAAGCTCTGGCATTCCCCAAATTAATGAAACACGCTTCAGGATATGCTAAGGTAAATACAGAACCAAACACAGACATCAGGGTTAGCAAACCAGAAATGTCTCTCTAACTCCCCAAACGTGCTGCAACAGAGTATGTGTTTATTCATATCCCGTTAGAGGCTCACATAAGATATTCAGATTTTCTGGAATTGATGACTTACTTGTGAACTGAGGGTTAATATATTCTTAGGAATGAAGAAAAAAACCCTCCAAACCCCTCAAGGTTTTATTTGCTTTACAGCAATCCTATTCTTGCCAATCACTGTGCTCAAACAAACTTCAAACATCTCACAAATAAACAAACAAAAAAGCAGCACTCCCCTACCCAGACCAGCAACCTTTCTCTGCTTTTTAAAATCTGACAATAAACCCATTTTCAACTGCAATGGGTAGCAAGAGAGAGCAGGTAGAGCAGCAGGCATTACCTATCCTCAACAAAAGGGAGCAGCCAGCCCAGCAGTGATCTTCTATATGAGCAGAAGCACAGAAATTCTGTTATTAGAAAGTTTCTCAGCTGTAAGAGCTAAGAAGGACAGCATATGTATTTTTGCCCCAGACAGTTCCTCTGAGGAAATCTGGGAATGCAGAAACTAAGAACAAAAGGACAAAACAGAAAGAAAAAAGCCCCACAAACTAAACCAGTAAAATACAGATTGACAACCAGGAAACAGTTCCATAGTAAGAAGTTAGAAGTCTGTAGGATGTTCTTGAAGAGGTGATTTTTGGTGTGGAAAATCTCAGGGTTACAGACACTGAACTGAACTGGAACTGGATGAGAAAATGCCCTTGAAATTCTAACTGTAGGAAAGGCTCATGCTTGTTTTTTCTCAGCTGTGCTAGTGCCACTGAGGCAGGGTGCCACACAGGCAAGGATGAGTCAGGTTTGTGAGAACAACTGAGATAAAGATCCTCATATTTGCATGGCAAAAATGCTAAAGCTTCAAGATTGCTCTTGTTCAGAAGGCTCTTATTGGTAATGAAGCATGAGCCAGAGAAAGCACAGCTTGACAACGAGATCCCAAGCTGAGCTTGTGGATAGGCAGGGGAATCCCCTCTCCTTACACCTAAACCAATAAAAAACTTCCCACTAAAAACTTGTGGAAGGAACTAAACACTGTGGTGAAGAACAGCACTTTTTCAAAATCCCTTTCCCAAGGTGAACTGTGTTTCAGCAGTCCAACAACAGTACGAGCTCAGCAATGCTCAGGAACAGCTTCAGCTACCTGCACAGATGGAGGGATTGGCCTCCAGGCTTGGACTGATGGATGTGGAGGAGGCCCAGTCCTGCCACTGCTGCCCAGTGCACAGAGGGGAATTCTGTGGGGTGTTCCATGTGCCACAGGCAGACAGGACGGGTGCCTGCACCCAGCTATTCCATGTGTAGGGAAGCCCTGCAGGCACCAGTGGTGCAGGGAGACCCACTGGAGAGGCTGTGCTGTGATGCCCACCCAAGGCAAGGGGCAGGAACCTCCATGGCAATGGCAGCATCCTGCTGGGAAATGTGAGGGAAATCAGTTAATTTTGCAGCAATGGGACGACTCTTTATATGAGAGGTGTTTCTTTTCTGGTAGTAAAAGTTGCTCCTACAGAATTCGACTCTTTTTTTTTTTATTACAGCTGCTGCTTCTTAATGGGGCGACAGACTATGCTGTCTGTATTAGTCAGCAGTCGAGGTAAGAGAGTAGCTTTGCCTGGTGATGCCAAGCCTCAGTGTAATTTCTGCAGACATCCTCATCTGAAAACACCTCGGGTGACAGTTTGGCAGGCACGCTGGCATTTCCAGCTGAGTCCCTGCTCCTCCTCATTGAACTTCAGCACTGCCTAAAGTCACTAAATGAGACAGAACCCTCTCCACAGTAGGAAGGGTAAAAACTGCGTGAGAACTGTTCTGCGTCTGTATGTCTAGATAAAGCAAATGAACTAAATGTGGGAGGGGAAAAGGAGATACAGAAAGTGTGGCCAGGGGTCACAGCTCTGTCCATGGCAGGACACAACTTTCTGACACCCTCTGCCCCAGGGCACATGTCTCCTCATGGCTGCTCTGGGGCAAACCCCCCAACCCTGAGGTAACACCTGGCTTGGGATGAGCCCTTGTCTCTGTCTGCTCTGTTGTTCAGGTACTTCTCATCAGCATTGCACCTGCTGAGCTCAAAGGAGAGGAAACACATTGCTCTCACACATTCCTGTGGGTTTTGCTCTCTTGGCCCCATCACTGTGCAGCCACTGTAGCAGGGATTTTGCTTTAGAGACCTGACAGCCCAAACCAGGCCTCCTTCTAATCTCACTATTCCCCTTGAAAAGCAAACCTGTTTCTTTTGAGACCACAGAGAGCACTCACTCCAGCCTCTTGGCTTTCACTTGCTGCAGATACTTTGAAAGACTAACTCTGGTTAATTAGAAAAAGATAAACAAACTCAGACCTTGCAAGTGCAGGTCTTGCACCGGCAGGTTCCAGAGGGGAAGAGGCTTTGGAAGTTGGTTTCCCAAACACGTTTCTGAACCGTCACTTGAATTAAAGCAGACCCCATTTATTTTCCATACCTTCTGAAAGCTACGTTCCCAGTGAAAAGAAAGTAACATATTGATAACAGCATGCTCTGCCACAGGAGAGGATCGAGAATCACCCACGCGTTGCCTTGAAAACAAACAACACCCAAACAATTGATCAGTCACTGCTAGTACAGAGGCAGTCTATTATGGATAAAAATACAGGTGGAAAAATTCATCAGGGATGTGCAAATACCTCTATTTAAATTCAAGCACAGTAAAGCAAGCTTTACTCCTATAAACAGGAGCATTGGATTATGGATGCATTTCTCTCAACTCTTGGCAGAGGGGGAATGAATTTCCAGGCAAGGGGAACCAGAAAACCAAGTGATTTCCCTGTTGAGGTTGGGATTTCTGAGGTGGCTTAACCTGACTGCAAGGAAAGGTGGAAGTGCACCACAGGCTGCTGTATAAATTGCTGCTTTGGCTCCCTGTGTGTGATCTGAACAAAGCCCCAAAGCTGAGCTCTGTATCTGCACACCCAGCAGCACTGCAATGCCTCTGCCCAAACATCAGCTCCCCTGGGGCAGCACAGTGCCAGTGGCACAACAGGACATGGTCACCCTGGGAATCTCTCACTGGATATGTAAAATGTTTATTTAATTAAAAAATTAGACTAAAAAAAAAATTAGACTAAAAAAAATTAGACAGAGCAGCCTGTGGAAAAGGCACCAGGAAGGCTATGAAAGACCATCTATGTACACTGGGGGGTTTGTGTGCACGTGTGGCAAAGAGACAGTGAGAGCAAGACCACTCCAGCTCCTCACCTCAGTTTCTACTCATTCCTTCCCCACCCTTTGTGGGTGATGCACTTCTCAAAGGAAAGGCTGACACTTGTGTTGACACACTAAGCTTGACTCAATATCGTCCTAGGCTCAAGCAGAACTCGTCTTGAATGAAGAAAGGTATCAGCCAGACTTTTAAACCCGAGCTAAGGAAAATGCCAGCTGAGATTGCCCCAATACCTTTTGGTTTTTAATTTTAGCTTCCCTCTCCAGCTATGGGCACACAATGTAGTGTCCAATTTTAGTTTAGTCTGTCCGCTGCTCACCTTGATTTTCACAGCATTGCTTTGGGAATCTTCCTGGCTTTCTCAGCAGAACTGTAAAGTTCCAATGGCAAAACCAGACCACAGCTGTAGAGCTCTGCCACTTTCTGGCTGACATTTCTGCCTAGGAGAGAAAATACCACAAACTTTCTCAAACAGAACAATGACAAGAATCCACTCATTTCCTTGCAATGGAAAACTTGAGTTTTGAAAATTCAGGTAAACAACAATAACTAAAAGCACTAAATATGATTTCAACCTCAATTTAGGAAAGTGAAAGAAAAATTTCAGCATTCTGAGTTTTCTTCTCCACCATGACCACGCAGAGTTATCCATCTGTGCTGGGTTGACCTTGGCTGATTTCCAGCCACCCACCCAGCTGCTCTCCTACCCCCCAAGTCCTCAATAGGAGATTTCGTAGTCCATCTACAGAACAAATGGTTTAGAGAGCTTGTAATGCCTAGAAGTAGCCAAATTATAAATCCTGTGAAAAATTTTTATAAAAATAAGGTTACCATAAAATATCATCTGTTCATATATGGCCAACCCCCCTTCCCTATGCCTAGTCTGGGGATTATAACCCAAAATTCTGCATAAGTGATTCCTCTCTGGACAATATGGTGGTCTTGCATAAGAGCTTGAAACATAATTAGTTCATATGAGAGAGAAGGTATAATCTGTTTCTCAAAGTGTGGCTGGTTTCAGAACACATAAATTCTATGCAGACAGAAATTATGACATTTACATAGAGAGAGGACAAATTCAGTGTGGAGAATGAGAAGAAAGAGTTACCCTAAATTTTGGTACACAGAAGACCATTCACAGAGTGCAGTGGGTTCTCTTGTAACCCTAAATTATTTGGAGTTGAATTTTTTTTTTTTAGGAACAGCAAATCAATATAAAACAAGACTATGCCTATAAATGGAAACAAAAGAAATTTATCACCTTCCATTCAATCAGGAAAAGAAACCCAGTCTGCCAATTTTTTATCTTACTCTTTTTCAGTCCTAGAGATTTTTCCAGCAACATCAACGTCATTGAGCAATATATGGCATCAACTGGTGACTGTTTATACTTCAGTGCAGGTAGATGATATATCTCCACTTTCCTTGCTTGAACTCCATTCCATCTCCCCTCTGCAATATCAGAAACAGGAAAGTCCAAAAAGTTATTGCATTAAAAGTTAATATAAGGAAAAAGCAGGTTATTCACTTTAACTGAGAGAACGGGGTCCCTGATGAGAAATCACAAGTCGGCAAATTCTGGGATGACTTCCAAAGGCACAAATAGGTGCTAAGGCTCATAACCACGAAAAGTCAAAGGTAGTCAATAGCTTGATTGCACTACTCTTTAAATAGTGACAGTCCCACTGAGCTGAAATACTGCTCAGGCTGGAGAGGCTGGGAGTCATTTCCCCTCTTCAGTATCTCTGCCATCATCTGTTCCTCCAAATACATGAATACTGTACAACTCATCAGTCTTAGAGCTACACTGTGTCTTCTCCTGGTCTTGCAGAACAAGTTGTTCCTTCAGTGGGGCTGCAGGCAGCGTGGGCTGCAGTCACTGTGTGACAGCCAACTGTGAGCAGGAACACCAGGAGAGTGGGACAGGGAGACAGGGAGGTGTCAACACCACCAGTCTGTCTGTTGAGGGTACACAGAGACCGCAGGGACACCTTTGCTGGTGTTTGCTTGCATACCTTAATCATGACATACCTGATACAGGGGCATTATTTGGTGACTTTTGTCCTTGGTACAAAGCTTTTTGGGAAAAAAACCTCCAATATTAATTGTTTGAAAACAGGATCTTAAAATAATGGATGGGGAAAGCAAACAGAAACCACCATGGAAAAAATAACAAAAAGCCCCTTCTCCCTGCCAAATCAGCTGTGCTTGGCTTACAGAGAGGTCATTCTTTGTTTTGGTTCAGAAAAATTCTTTTCCAAACCTGTACTTTACACAGAGAGGCTTCATTCAAATATGCAATTAAATACTGCTTTCCTGAACACAAGTGGCCACACAGAGCATGCTGTCAACACATCCCTGCAAGATTTCTCCAAGAGTTCAGCAGAATAATTAGCTTTGGTGCCGTTGCACAGTAGTTTTTATCTATCAGAGTTTTATCTTGCCTTCTCTCAGTGGTGAGTCTGAGAGAAATTCTGAACGTTTGCCTCATGGGTCTAATCATCTTATTGATGCTCAAAGCGTTTAAATGTGATCTGCAGTCCCTTCACTCTTTGACATTCCACTTCTTAAAAAAAGTCAGATATTTTGGCAGGTGCTTAGCTCAGACTTGTTCTTTAGGCTATAAGGCTTTTGCTTGTCTAATTAGCTGTGGCAAAAAGCTGAGAATGTTGACAATCTGGGGATGTGAGGTAATAAAAAATAGATTATTTACCAGCAGCAAATTAAGCCCTCTAAGAACCAGTGTGATGAGTTGTGCCCCTCTGACAATTCCCTGTAGCAGATAGATACCACTGTCTCCATCTGTCTATCTTGTGCACAGCGTACCTGACGGCATGTTTCTAATCTATTTTCCCATGCAAAAGAATTGATCCACCAAAGCCTTCAGAGACTGAAGAAAGTAACCTTTCTGGTGACAAGAAGCAAAATCTGTCTGCTTCCAAAGATGATTTTTCCCGGTTTCCTTTGGGGCAAATAATTGGCCAAAATTACCAAACGCTGCTTGTTACCAGAGGAGCAGATCAGTTGTGCTTCTAGTGAGGACTGGCAGAGGATGGCATGGGAGAAAAGGCAAGTATGGATGATGGATGAGGTCTGGCTCTTCAGAAACAAGGAGAGCCATTCCTCAATATGCTGCCTGCTCTGCTCCATGGCAGTGTCTGCCTGGCTCTGGCTGTGAGGGAGCCGATGCTGTTGAGGGGCCAGGGGGACAAACAGCAGTCCAAACTTGAAAATAGAAAAATGTGTATCATAAAAAGTTAGGAGTGGAGGTGACATGACTTCTTGCCTAAGCACGTGATCAGCAAGGCAGAGAGGCATGCAGGTGATACAGAACATTTGCCCCTATTTTTAAAACCAGTCTCAGAAGAAGGCAAATAAAAACGATGGCTCCTTGGAGCACTTTTATTTCCCTCAGCCAGTTTACCCCAGCTGACAAGCTGTCTTTGTTTTAGTCTTTTTTTAGACCACACTACTTTTCGGATTCCTCTCCTAAAATGTATTTTAAGGAATGAGGTTCTGGAAGGTTTTTTGGTTTACTCAAACCAGGGTGTATGGATATGAGAGGATAGTATATGCAGCATATACTATTCTCTCAACCTCTTAGGAATGCATTAGCCACACTTTCCAGTATGTTTTCATCACTGCCTTGTTAACACAAGGCATTAGACATCCCTTCAGATCCTGTAAACCAGTGCAGTTGTCTGATGACAAAGGAATGGCAGTAAAACTTCTCTAGGTTACAACACTTGCTATTATAATCTTGCTTCCTCTACAGAATGCTGGGTCCATCTAATGTCTGGTCATGGATCTCAGATTACGTGCTGCAAGGGATCCTAGAAGTCCAATTCTTTGTCAATGTGTTGATACTGTAAGAACATTACTCTTTTTCTTAGGGAACTTGTTAATCAGCATGGATAGAGTACATACTGTTGTAAAGCTCGTGCACTTTATTTTTACAGGAAGCAGAGGGGACATCAGACCTTCCCTTTGGAGAGGTTAATACAGCACCTCAGTAAAGGATATATAGATATGGATATTTTGTCTTTTGAGCAAAGACAGCAAATTGTGTAGCATTTTCAGATACACCAACTCCCTCATGTTTTGGCTTGTCTCATCATCCCCAAAAGCTAAATACGATGTCAAGGTTTATTGAGAAGATCACAAAGCAGTATATGCATTTTATAACAGTGAGGGATGTCTGAATGAGCTGAACAAACTGGCACAGACAAGTTAAAACCCCTTTCACACATCTATGCTAAATTCCAACAGAATTTTCTCCAAGCTTTGGTCTAAAACTTATGCAGCTAAATCCTTACAGAGATGGACAAGAAAGCAAACTGCAGGTTTTCCCATCCATGTAAAAGGCTCATGAGTGTGATTATTGCCAAGAGGCTGTCGGTTCAATTTTAGAGATCAAAGATGATGCAGAAACATTCCGTAACTCTGTTTTTTTAAAGCAATGTACGAGGAACAGGTAGGTATAATTTAACTTAGCAGGTTTCAGAAAGGGATTGAACATTTTAGTGGAACAGAACATCTACAATAATAAATAAGACTGCTTAGAAAAGGCCATGAGTGAACTGTGGGTGCAAACCCACATAAATTAACGCAAGAATTTCTATTGGCTTGACTAAGCTTTGGGCTGGGTGCTAATGGATATCAATTAAGATGAAGATTTCTTTATAGGTAAGTTATCCATAATTTCCTGCTATTAAAGGTTGTTGCACCTCAAATCACTTTGACCTTTTTAACAAAGGACCTCATGACAGACAAATTTTGATCCCTTGGGCTTTGAGCAAAAAAACCCCCAATATTCTATCTAATAATATATGGTACTTTGTAAGATATTTACCGAAATACATTTCACTGAATCCACTGTCTCACTGATGATCACAGCTGATAGTAACCATTGAAAGCGCAGACAACATGTGAGCACACAAATTCCTGTTTGATTTTCAGTTTTTCCTTCCTGAAAATACTAGAAAAGACTCAAAAAACCCCACAACCCTTTCCAATATTACAATTAATGTGAAAGGAACTTAAGGAGCTGCCAGTGTTTTATAAGGCTTTTAAAACAGATACTGATAATGAACTTGGCAGATTTTTAGAAAGTTCCAACATAGTGAAAGAAAAAAATAAATTAAAAGAAGTCTGCGCAGTTTAGTAAGAGAAAGAAAGTGTATTCCATTATATCTCTTTCTCCTTCCAATATCTGACACTACGTTACACTGCACTGAAGCCAAATACTGAAGCAAATTACCTGTCAAGGGGATTTTATCAATAAATAATTGAATTCAGTTTTCAAGGAGGGCCAAGGCCGGTACATTTCCCCCTACGATTGCAACAGTGTCCTGTTCTGTGCACTATAACTGGTACTGCAGCACCAAACATCCATCAGGGAGAAAAAGACTTGGGAGTGGAACATATTTGGAACTAAGACAAAAAAAACCCCCAAAAACTGAAGAGAAAGAAGTTGTATTTTTATTCTTTCTTCTGGAAGTTCCACTGTGAATGCTCATCTGTTCCTGGTACCCTCTGAACCTACTCACTGATCCGATCCGCACTCGAGAGGCTCACGGCCATCAAATAAAATCTACTCAATCACCGGTTTCCACTGAGGAAAGAGATCTTGCCAAGGGGAAAACTACAGCCTGACACACCATTTACCAGACACAAAGAGTTCCTACACAAGGGGAAGGCGTAGAGGGTGGGCAGAAAGGAGAGAGAGCACTAAAAGCTGGCATTGTCCTGGACACCAGGGAATCCAACCAATGAGATATAAATCTATTGAAAAGCAGGCTTCATTAGTTGCACTGCTCATGGAGCTGCATGTTTACAATTTGGGAGGAAATGGTCTGAAACTGAAGTGTCAAAGCAAAAAAATGATGGTTTAATGCAGGGTTTGTAATGGGTTCATAAAAAATACAGCTTCTTAAAGGTCCTGGATACAATTACAGCCATTGTGCATTTAGTGCAGCGGGTATTCACTGATCAGGATGCACAGAGCAGCCAAACTAAAGGGTACAGTGGTTTAAATTGCACCAGGGTGATTTACCTGTGGGGGGAAAAACTGTCTGAGGGCACTGTCTGGGCTGGCTGTGAAGGTGCAGCACAGATGCTTCTGAAAAGCTCAGACCAGTTTCTGGAAAGTCACAGGCAGAGCTGAGCTCCCATTGAGGCAGGGGACCTTTGAGTGCAGCAACAGGCAAGTGGGAATAAGTTTTTCCTGCCTCAAATAAGCTGCATGATCATTTCACCAGGTGCCTTTCCTACCTGCTTTACAGGAAGCAATGAGGAAGAAAGTAGCTCCTGAAGACTTATTTGTGACTCAGCAGGATCTAAAAGGTTGCCTTTACAAGAAGTTTGTACAGAAGAACAATACCTGCCAGACAAACCAGCAGGTTACAGACTGCAAACTACACTATACATCAAAAAGTGAAACACATTGGTGAAGGTTTTTGGGTGTGGTGCTCTGGAATCCCTTCAGATTTTGTGTTACGTGGCACATTGTTGCTCTTTTTTTTTTTTTTTTAATTATTATTTTTTAAAAAAATTTATTACTTTTTTTTTAAAAATCTTATCATTCCCTGATTGCTGTTTAATCTGGCTGATCACCCTCTTTCCATTTAGCATGAAGAGTTTTGGACAGAATCTTTCTAGCTGCTGTATTTGTGAACTGGATCCATGTACCCAACAATTGCATGCATGTTCCTATTTTTGTGGGGGTATTTTCCTGTCCCTTTGCCAAGGGTGGGCTGTGCTGGCACAGTAGGTGTGACATTTCAGATATATGCCCTGTGGAAACAAAGACACCCTTTAAACCTAAATGAAGACAAAATCCTTCAGACTAAGTTTTCAGCTAGTCTCAGATATCCACTGCAGCAGAAGAAATTAATTTTTAAAGTAATTGCTTTTAATGTATATATAACACATTTTAAAAGAAGTTGGACACTTACATAATTAACCTTAATATATATATAGATTTGAAAAGCTAGTGGTTACACTTACAGCCAAAATCAGAAGGAAAGAAAAAAAATCTCAACTAATTTAGGATGCTTCAAGGCTCAAGCTCTATAGCACAATTTCTAGCGAATGCAAAACATTTTCTTTTGTGTCTGGGTTTTTCCAAAATGGTTTTTATGGAGACTC
Source organism: Pachyramphus minor (assembly GCA_013397135.1). Lineage (NCBI taxonomy): Eukaryota > Metazoa > Chordata > Aves > Passeriformes > Tyrannidae > Pachyramphus > Pachyramphus minor. The sequence goes on from VYXB01006448.1 coordinate 563,981, forward strand.
TTTCAGCTCTTAGAATGGGCCAGTGCCACAAAATTAATTTCTGAGCCAATCAGGCCGCTGACATCATATAGCAAGGCTACTCTGACTTATGAAAATCTGAATTCCCAATGGCATTCAGGTCACCCCGTCATCTCTCACAAATCCAACATATGCAACAAATTCTCCATAGAGCCATCAATTGTGGTGCAGAGGACAGTTCACCATAACATACCTGTTTCCATGAGCTTGTGTTGTTCAGGTAGAGTGGAGAGCAAGGATCATGTGGAAAAGCAACGCCTCATTCCTTGCCTTGGGCCATGAGAAAGGGTGGAAAGCACCACTGTTTTAAGAGGGTCAAAAGAAGTGATGCACCTTTGGCTCTGCCCCTGATGCCAAGCCAGGAGTGAGCCCTGACTGCAGCTCCCTGGGGGATCCCAGCTGGACCTGCCCTGGGGTGTCACACCTTCCCTGCCACTGAGCTCTGGCACACAGACATCAACAGGTGCAGTGCTGCAGGAGCCCGTGTGGCACAGTGTGGCATGAATTAGAACCCTATTTCAGGCAGGAAAGGGATCAAGAAATAGGCAGAAGAACAGCTGATTATGACAGTAACCAAATCAGTCAGCAGGAGAGGAAGATGCCACCTTAAACCACGGGAACTTTTTTCACTCTCCTGTATGGTTAGAGGCAGGAGAACACCTGAAGTCAGTGTCTCATGGGGCACAGAGAATTTTTAAAGCACTTTTGAGCAGCACTGTGAGATGCTACAAACAGCAAATGCAATGCACAGCATTACCATTCTCCCACTCCTTTTCCTCTTTGCCCTTTTGGGAAACATTAAGTAGCAGCACAAAGAATTTCTATGTGACTGAAGTGAAGCACTGGTTAAAGAACAACTACAAAAACACCAAGACATACTGCTGAAAAGGATTTTGAAAGAAAGATCCTTAATTTGAATGGAAAATATCTCTAAATCCTTTAAGCTGCTTTGAAAATCTCAGCCTCCATGATATGGTTTAAATCTTAGATAACAGTGTTATTCTGAAATTAGACAGAACATAACCTTACTTAAAAGAAAGAAGGGTAGAAAAAGCCAAATTTCTCCTGAAGTTTGCTTGTTTGTGCATTTTTTTTATTTATAAAGACTTGATTTATTTAGAGGGTAAAGTGAAAATCTGAGCCTGTGCTGTCAGTATGGGAACCAGTTTGGAGCAGCAGCATTGAGCCACAGGCAGATAAGCACCACAACAAAGGGGCTGTTCTTGGGGAGCAAAGCTCATAGTGGAGCTTTAAGCTGGGCTCGAAGGAGTGGTTGAGATAGTTTGAAGCACCTGCAACCCCATAGGAGGCTCTGGATTTGGAAAGAAACTTTATTGTCAGAAGATTATGTCACCACCTAAAACAATTTAAGGCAAACTAAGTGCTGCAGCAGGGATTCAAATGCTAAAAGGGAAATCACATGAGTTTATTTATACAGACGCCTGCTGTACTGGCACTGTGAGGTACAGTGCTCTCACATCATATGCTGGAATGTAGCACATACACAGATATATCTACCCAGAGCTCTTTTCATTTTAAACTCTGCTTATTTATGTACCTAATTCTCCTGGCAAGAAAACTTCATCTTAAAATTCACTATTCTATAAAAAAGGGGGTAAAATGAAAGGTGGCCAAGTGTTATGCAGAGGATGATGTTGAAGATGGGCTTAAAAGCATCGTGGAGTGTGAAATGACCAGGGTGGTTAGCATTAAAGTTCTTTAGAGAGGCTAGAAAACAGTACAAAGAAAGATTTAAGCTTCACTTGTGTTGGAGGATTTATTAGTTCTCAAAAAGGAAGATTTCAAAGAAACCAGTAATGAATGAGGGAGTAATTACATACTGAGTTTGCAGAGAATAAACTAATTATAAAAATATGGTATGTTGTAGGCCATCTGCCCCCCCCAAAAAAGAACAGAATTGTCAAATTACTGAGCCAGAGATGACACATTATAATTATAGTGTTACCATGCAAGATATAATACAAAAATCTAACAACATTTTGCAATAACAACCATTTCTCTTTCTTCTTTGAAAATGAGAGTCATTACATGCTATCATGAGATTTGACGTTTCTTGTCAGCATCCCAATGTGTCGGGATAACTGCATTACCCATCTTTTTGGAAGGAAAAAAAAAGCTAGTGACAAAGCCAATGGAAGCATAACTTGGGAAATTCCAGTGCTAACTGGGGAAATGAGTGAGTTTCCTCACCATTTGGAGCACCAAGGAGTCACTTAATAATCTCAAACAAATTATTTCATTTCTGCATAGAATGCATCAGGCTGGCTGAGTGTTCCAAACTTTTGCCTTGCTTTTAGACTTTCTTTTATTAATTTAAGAGTCTGTGTTTCCCTTCAATCTGTCTCTTGTCAGAGCCTGTCCTTTGAGACTGCTCACTGAAAATTCAGTTTAAAACCTAGTTCTGCTACAAACATAATAAACCCCACCATTCTGGAGGTTTAAGACCATGAGCCCCTCCTGGCAGTAAAGATGCTTGGAACCTGGAGTCCACTTCCAGCCATTAGGAGGTAGGAAACAAATAGTGAAGGCTTCATTTTATATTTTTATATTTATATTTATATTTTATATTTATATTTTTCATTTTATATTGAACTATATTGAACACCTAAGTAGGAACTACTACTACTACTACTACTACACCTGCTTGATCCTTCCTCTCTCCTTCCAGCAACTAAAAACTGTAATTTCTATTCCCATAATGCATCTGTAGCAACAACCAAAATTGTTTACAAAGGGGAGAAACCCACACATATTGAAAAGAGTTTTAGGTGATACTTTCAATTCCTAATATACTAAAGCACAAGAAAAAACGTCAATTAATGCATAAGGTCTTGAGATATCAAAGAAACCCCTCCAAACTCACAAAACTCAGAAGAGAAAGAGGGAGAAAAAGGTAGAACATTCAAAATGTTTGATTTTTTGTCACAGTGGCCATCAAACCTAAGAAGTCCCTGCATGATTATGGCTTCCTCTTTGCCCAGAAGAGCCTAGATCAAGATTCAGTTCTCCAGCATCAGTAACTGTGGCCAGGGAAAGCAGCAGGAAGCCTGATCTCTCAGTCCCACACAGCTGAAATCCAGCCCCTGATACCTCCAGCTTCTCATGCACTTTTTCTCTCATCTTGGAGACATGAAGCTTTGGAGCTGAGTTTGCATCAATTCATACAATTAATGCTTGCTGACATTAAAAGTGGTTCAGCTTGTGATTAAAGTTTGCAGTTTAATGAGTAATTACAGTGTTCCTGCAGTCCAGTGTGCTGTACTTTTCTGCCTGCAGCACTGACATGCACACAAAACCGGGGAATCCACTCATGTTGATGTCTTCATCGTACACTCTGCTTTTATCTGCACCCCACCAAATTAAATATTTAAGAGGCAGTTAATAAAACCAGCAGTTAGATTGGACACATTAAGTAGAATTTCCAAAGAATGTATTAAAATTTAGTATTAGGATAATTATAAACTGAGTTGCATTTTCTTCCACTTATTTTGGCTCCAAAGGATTTTTACAGGACTCTAGTATTTAGCTAAATCTAAACCAGGAGCTGTATTTACAGTACAATGAATTAAATTGGCCTGGTCACATTTTCAATGACATGAAGATGTGAAGCTGCCACTGTCTTCAAAGAGGGAAAATTCCCCAGAAGTTTAAGGCATTCAGGCTGGCTTTGCTAATTCAGCTCATCTCCCAGGGAAGCAGACCACAACTGAATGATCAAAATAATAATAATAAAAAATTGGTGCTGTATATCCAGCTTATTAAGTTAAATTCATACACTAATTTTTCCTCACAACTGATATACATGTAGCCCTGCACAGGCCAGTGCCCTAGGAAACACTGTTCAGTTGACACAGTGGTCCCTGAGTTGTGCCATCATTGTTAGATGCAATCAGACAGTAATTATGTTTTTAAACTCCTAAAATTCTCCACTGAAAAGTATATTCTTGCCATTAGGTGATCAGCTTTTAAAATTAGTATCCAATAACACAGTTGCATGTATGTTTTTAGAGCTGATGCCAAGTCTAAATGCCCACTACACAGAAAATTCTTCCTTTGGTTTTCATCTTGCCCTCAGCACATTTTGCAGAGAGCACGTGCCATGTCTGCAATTTTGCACATGTGAAAAGCAAACCAATGTCATCAACTGAGCACAGCCCTCGCTGAGATTAATTGAAAAACAAACAACCAACCAGAAAAACCCTGAAGAGAGATTTTCCCCATCTCAGTATATTAGAAGAGGGATTACTCCTGACAGCAACTTGAGAGAAGAAGAAATAAAGGACAGTGAAAGGGGAAGTGGTTTGCAGCATTCAATCAGTATGCAGCATCAGACTCTTCATTTGCAAAAGCTCTGCTGTAGAGACATTCCAGCATCTCTGAGAGCCACTTTGCTTCCAATGACTGTAGCTACTGCAGATAAAGCCTAACGACTCCTGTAGTTGTGGGAAGATTTCCCCGAGTGAAAGTGCACGTTAAAACTTTGGTTCCCTGCTCGTAGGTCAGTAAGACAGAGCACACACACACAGGGGAATCCATTTCTCTGATTTGTCCTATGGACATGCCCTCTTGGTTAATGTACAGCTTATGTTTAGCTTGGTTCAATTAACTTTACCTCTCTTGGTGTGTACAGGAAAGGCACAATAACTTCAATTCTGTTGTTACCTGCATCTCTGAGCAACTCCCCCTGAGTCACCTGTGAGGTACCACGACTGAGACACAACCCTTTCCCTCTCATTACTCCAGCCCCAGTAGCAGCAGTGTAATACTGTCTCCCACTGAGCTGTATTAGCTGAAGCTTGGTAGGGAAGGAGGTTTGTATGGGATCAAAGCTCTAGCTTCCACTTGTCCACCTGCTCCTGCTCAAAAAAAAGAGGTCACCTGGCTGTACTTTTAAAATAAACTCATTATCTAGTTAGCCTGTGGTAGCCCAGGGAATATTTTAATTTCCTTTCACAGAAACAGAGTAGATCCTGCTGACCTCCAGAAAAAAAACCAAAAACCAGCAACAACTGTATTAACACAGTTTAAAGTAATCTTCTGAATTTCCAATAAGACAATATAAAGTAAGGTGAAAAGTCTCCCAACAAGTTTACTCAATACAGACTCAATTACAGACCTGCTAAAAATGACCAAGTCCTGAAAGTATCTTGGTTGTAAAATGAATGCCACCCACTGCAGACAGACACCAGTACAATATTGATAATAAACAGACATAATATATACCCAGACCAAGTGCTCTGTACCTTCCCAATGCATGGTGAAAGCACTGTGGCATGAACTGAACCCCAGGTCACTGGATTTCTTTCTCCTGTTCTGCCCCAATGGGTTTAACAAGTGTTTCCTTTGTTGTTGATGCCAAGCAACTGCTACCAGTATCACTTCAACCTTGAAATGTCTGCTTAAAATGCTGCTCTTCCTCTAAGTAAAATCATTTTGATCAGATTCTGTCCTCTGCGCTTCTCATCTCTCCCCTAAACTGAAATGTGAAACATTTAAAACAATAAAAATCACTGTACTGGAAAGCTGCACTGTTTATTTTTCGCAGACTGCATGCAAGTGTACAGCAGACCTTTAAGGGTTCTAAATTCATCCTGACCTTCTTCATCGGTTATTTACTTTGGGCCTTGAGGAAATGCTTAGCTTAAATGGCCTTTTTCCCTTTCAGAAATCTAATCTTCCAGAAAAATTCCACTGGACAGCAGGTTTTGTAATGGAATTACTGTAGTTAATTCCTATCACAGCAGTTCCTTAATGAAAGGCTGGAAGAAAGTCAACAGGTACTGTATTCTGCAAAAGGTGCTGTAAATACGAGTGTCATAGTTCACAAAGGTGTGTCATGTCCCCATCAAGATAATTAATGGTCTCTCGAGTCAGACAATTAAAGGTTGCAATAATAATCTATAAGATATCTCTCCTTGTTTCCCAATTAAAACTTTTCAGACTAATTAAAACCGTGATTGTGTCATGCAGTGTGGTGGTTTCCAACCGGGGCGATAAAATAATGGGTCTCAGCCAGAGAAGATAAACGCTTGAAAAATATTACCCATTTAAGCACCATCCTATGTCAACATTGATCTATGAAGTTTTGCTTCACATAGTGGAGGAAACCATCTTCTCTTTAAGGTAATCTGCAGTCATTTTCATAAGAGCTGAGAGTCTTGGCTTTTATTAGTTCTCTTCAGGGAAACCTTTATCCATTAAAGTCCTGTAACCAGGAGCGAAGTGCTTGGGTTCCACAGAACAAATGAGCCCAATGTAATGTCAATTATATGAAAAAAAGAGAGAAAGATTAATTAAAACTCTTCAGAAATCTCTTCAATATCGTTGTCTGACATGCTTGCTATCAGCAGAGCATGTCTTCCATCTGGCAGCTTTAACAATATAACACTTTTAGACTGTTCTTAAGGTAATTATGTCAAATATACTGAACATGATAGGAAACAATTTGTATTAGTTTAATCTCTGCATATTCTAGCATTCCAGTTCAGTTTTCAAAGACTGAATTTGCTTTTACAGTGTTGCTGGACAATAGGATTTTTTCCTTTCTGGTTGGATATTTGTCCTGCTAGCTGGGATTACATGGGGTCTCCGTGTTAGAGCACCACAGGGGTTCTCCCAGAGGAATCAAAGGGGCAGGACACAGCACTGTGACCTGGTGTCTGATATGAGGAAAAAAGAATGGACCCCATTACCTACACCCTTAAGGACTTCCTGTAGCCTTTTCTGGCATTAGAGTAATCATTTTTAGACTTAAACTCTTCTTTGCCCACCACAGAGATCTGGGGATTTATCGTTCTTGTGGAACATCAGTGGAGTACAGCAAAATCACATCAGTCAGCAGTTACACCCTGAATGACTTCTGTCTCCATTTCTATCCCTGATCTCACCACTTAATTAGTGTTAGCTAATTACTGTGAATAGCCTTGCATCTTTAACTAAATGAATGTGTGTAATCCTCTCTGCTTTCCTATTAGAAAAAGAAAGGGAGCTGGTGGTATCACACAGATAAATACACTGCATGGGAATATCTACCTGGAAAATGCAGGAAATGTGTTCCCATCTCTGCTGTGCTCCCATCTTCTGGAGACATGGGTCAGAAGCTCTGGGAGCCTGGTGGTGATGAGCTGAGCTCAAGGATGTACAGCAAGGTAACGAGGCTGGTGGCTGCTGGGTGACACAGGGAGGGAAGCAGAGCTTGTTCCCCTCCTTGTGTCATGCAGAGCGCTTGGGCAGTCAAACGGGAGCTGTCTGAACCCACTGGGCAAAGCCTTTCCCTTCAAGACCACAAGAAGCCACAGGAGGATACTGCTGCATTTTCATACCTGATGAGCCACCAGCAATGAGATGTTGTCATTCTGTGTGTAGATGCACATGTCATTCACTCCAACCAGCTCATGTTTCACTGGAAAATTATAAACTCTGAGTGATTTACACTGAAAATACTCCAGCTTTGTCCCTGTCCCTTTGACCCCTGTACATCTTATCCCTGTCCACTCTTCAGGTCACCTTGGCTCCTTAGCCAACAAGGGTGTTTGGGGGTGTCACTGGCTGACACTGACATCAGAAGTCCCCAGGTGTAGACTGATGGTCTCAGCTTCGGCCACTCCTCTTCTTACAGAACTCTGCTCATAGGTCTACTTGTCAATTGTCAGGCTTCCTGAATTTTACCTTCCTAAAAAGATGATTTCCAGTATAACCCCGGACTTGCATCAGTGCTGCCATAAAATAAAAAAATGTATCAAATCAGGACAGAATTTTCCTGTGTCAGATTCACCAGGAAACTGTATTATTGATATGAGTTAAAATATTTCATTGTATAAAAACGCATTTGTTCTTGCTCCAGGAATATGATCTTGATAAAGGAGTCTGACTAGAATTACACATGTGATTCTCAGTTTGGGGTTTTGTGTGTTTATGGCACCAAGTCTCTGAGCCACTCTGAGTTAGGACAGGTTTAGTCAGGTCAGGATTAGTTACTATCAACTGCAGTCAAATGGGCAAGTTCAGCCTGTCCTCGTTTTCTCTTCTGGCACCATGCTAACAGCAAACTTCCTGTCGTAGAAAGAAAAAATGAATAATGAAAAATGGAAGACTAGAGAGAAGGCATCTTGGTGGTTCTTTGGAGAGGCCAGACAGTTCTTTTAATTGAGAGCTATAGTAGATCAAAGAGACAAACTTTACCCAAAGGTAAAGTCTTATACACTGAACCACACTTATGTATAATTCTATCGCTGAATCTCTACAGGAGAAAGTGATGAGCTTATTAGCTTGATCAATTATTTCTATTAGATGCTGCTTCTAATACACTGATGAGATCTTTGGCAAGTCAGGAATTTCTTATTTAAAGTGCAGACAACTGAGTCTGACAACTGCGCTGACATTACAAGGACTGGATCAAGCCTGAGGTCTTGAAGGACAAACAAGGCAAGTTTGTCCACTGCAATCATTATTTACACAAACTCAGGCATACATTGCTGCAGATATCAGTTTGGTCCCTGTTTTGAAGGTCATTTCTGTAGCCTAAAAGATCGAGTTTAACTACATGCTTAGGAAAAACCCGAGATTTGAATGAGAACTGTCCCCTAGAGAAGTTGTCTTGCCCACGTCCCCATCTCCAGTTAACTCTCCCTAGTGCCAATCAATCACTGAAGTGAAAGCTTTGGAGAGGTCCTGAGTATCTGAATCTTTTACTTCCTATGCAGTTCTGATTCCTGTTTTGGCTGTAAAAAAGGAGATAAAGTTTTCTGCTTATACAACATACCTCATTAAAGGATCTGGGGGGGCTAAACGTGCACACAAAATCAATGAAGACAGGGTTTCATGGCAGAGCCCTTAAATTCAAATCCCCTTGTGCTCTGGGAAAACAGAGACATCAAAAAAACTGCACAAATCAAAGTCATATGGAACAAATCAGTCATAAATCTGGACAGGAGGTCAAGATGCTCCGTTATGGAGCAGTTTCACCTTTACTGGTGCCCACGTAGGAAGCTTGGGAATAGTCTGGGAATAGTTTAGGAAGACATGGCACAAACCTAAAGCTATACAGTCAACCACAGATTTTCTAAAGCAATGAAATAATAAGGGCACAGGACAATCTGTTTTGAACACCAGAGTCTTCTGGGATTCAAGGCCATAACTTTTTTTATTTCCCTCCTAAAATGTTAATTCAAATGTGCAACTAAGTAAGTGCCAAAACAACTTGTAAAACTTTTAGTAACCCCACATTGACAGAGAAGTAGTATTGCAGAATGTGCTTCATTCCCTTTGATCTATGATTTATTGATGCACAGTATGAAATATTCATTAAAACAGACTGCTGTTTCCCGTTGATTTGTCATGTTTTTAATTCATATTTTAACACATTAATAAAACTGACACTATTAATTATTTTTTGAAATACCAAATATATTTGAGATGTAAAACTGGCATGGGTTATGCTTGATATTAAAATATCAGGAGGAATTAGTTCAAGCAAAGTGTGATCTGCAAGTGCTTGTAATGATACTCTATATTCTATTGCCCCAAACAACTCCCTAGTTCCCTTCACTACTTTGAAACAACTTTAAATTACAAATGCAAACTGCACTTAGAAGCAGTTGTAACATTAAGCTCATGCTGCTTTGGCATTTCATACAAATATGTATGTTCATCAGTCTTTGCTTTGGTTCTGACATAAAAATGCATTGGAGGGGCACAGGAACCTGTTTTTCTGGTCATTACTGATCTTGGTCTTCACTGGTGTTTTTATTCTTAGCAACATTTTGGTTTAACAATCCACAAGGCAGCTCTGTTCTACCACTCCATCTGCTGTGTAGCAATAATAGGAAGTCTTATGCATTTTTAAGGGAAACATAGGCTGTCTTGTAAAAGGCAGGCTCATAATTACGGTTTCTGACTTGGAGGAGGACATATTGAAATGTGCCCATGAAAAATTAAAGTTCACATATTGGGCAGAAAAACACTACTGAGGTACACTCAATTTATGTCACCCAATTATTTGGCCCTCAGAGGTGAATTGTAAAGTACTGCTCCAAATCAGAACCATCACCTCTTAGGACTGTACTGTCAAACTGGTGGCATTTGAGATCTGGTCATGTCTACTTACAAAGATCTTATTTTCTAGAACTCAAAGAGATTTATTAATTTACTCATCTGAAGAAAATTAAAATTCCAAATAAATAAACTATTTTAAACCGCACATCATATGAACATTCAGATATCAGTTCTCATTTCTCAGAAGGAAAGGTAGAAAAATATTACTGACCCAAGACCATTCGAATGGCTCAAGCAGCTTCCCCCTTATTATTGCCAAAATTATGCAATTAAAATAACTACAATCTTTTGGTTTTCACTGGAGCCAGACTTGGACGTTTTCTTTAATGTCAATTCTGAAATCTGAGACAGGCATAGCTGGGCATAAAATATTAAGGTGCACAACTAGGGTATAAAAGTTATCTTTAGCTCCATGAGACATATTACAGAATCTTAGATTTAATCAAAATGCAAAATAGACTCTAACTTCTCCCCAAACCTGAAGAGTCCCAGTAAGACAGCAGTTTTCAGGGATGGGGACTATGGCATTGTTGAGCAGGAGCTGGGAGCCCAGAGGGTCCAACAGCACGAGGTTCCTGGCTGTTTGTGTGTCTGTCCATCTCTTCCATGGCAGGAGTAAACCAGCCCCCTGCTTCTGGTGCAACCTCACAGGAGCAAAACACTTTGGGGTGACCAGACCTCACCAACACCCCAGGCTGCTTTCTCTGGTTTGCCAGAATATTTTAAAAAAGACACATCCAGCACAGATTAAGGATTTGGAAACTTGTCCAGGCATCACTAAAAGATCCGTACCTGTGTCACCAGCACCTTTCTCACATGGCAGAAAACCAGCAAACAAAAGAACTTGCCTGGAGAGAGAAAGCTCATGTGTGCTGCTTTGGGATCCTCCTCACAGGCAGAATTGCAAAGGCAGCTTTTGCAATTCTTTACCCAGTGGACAAAGGGATATTTGACCCTTAGGTACCAACTCAGGACTCCTTGCAAACTGAGAGCTGGGTGGGAAGGAGTGTCCTTGAGCTCTCCTGCTGCTCTAGCTCTGGCAAAGAAAGGAAAAAGTGACTTCTACTCATTACACACATACATTATCTGTCAGTCTCAAATCCAAGTGTTTTCTACTGGCAATGTGGAAGTTCAAATTTTTTCAACCTTTTTTTTTTTGTGTGTATTGATTTGTTTTATAGCAAATCAGCATTTCACCTGACCTTTAAAATTGAAGTATCCATGGTTCAGCAGCTCCCACAGCCTTTGCTGTCATGTAATTATGGAACTGTGATTCAGGTCTGTTTAGCAGACAACCTCAGGCAGGAAGTTCTGCAAATATATTGTAGTTGCTTCTTTATTAATTGTCATCAAGTTCAGCTACTGGAGTTCAAAAGCCACCAATATTCCAAAGAAACATTAAGTGCTGACTGAAAATAAGAAAGTGATTGTAAAGCAAAAGGTCAGAGTCCTGCAGATCATTCCATAAGGGTGTGCCCAGGTGATTCCTGGTGTTGCACTTCCCATGTTGTGCCTACAATCTCAGAGTCCAACCCAACGAAGAGAGCGGAGAAACATAACTTTCAACGTATCAATGACACTGGAAAGCACTCACTGATCCAGAATAAACATCTCTTTCTCTATTGTACTATGGAGAAGGCTTGAAATGCAAGTAAGATCAGACTCTATATTGGGATGGAACAGATGCTGGTGAATTATCCTGTCAATTATCATCATCTCTGCACTAGAACTGAATAAAAATATAACAGAAAAACCCTCAAGATGTGTGTAAAGTTTATTATTTGAAATGTCATTGCAGTTGGAAAACAATCTTTAATCTAGTAAAACTGGGTTTGCAGCTGCATGCACACATGGTGTGGTGTAAGGGCATCTGAATATGTTACAGCAAACAACTGCAGCAAGAGACAGGGACAGAAATTACAAGTCAGCTATAAGGACGTGTACATATAGTTCCAGTTGTGGTGTAGCTGGTTTTTGGAACTGTGCTTGTGTCCACACCCAGGTATTTGCACCACTAATTCTCCGGGTGACCCGGGAAGGCCCAGCCAGTCTCGGCACAGATGGGATGAGGGACTGGCTTGAGACAACAGGACAGCTGGAAAGGAGGTGATTGACTGAACTATCACAATTAAATTTTGGAATTATTGTTATGGAAGCTCTCTGGGAGAGAATTTTGGACAGTTGCAGAAGTTGCCCCAGGCACCTCCTGCTGTGTTAAGCCCAGATTGAATGCCTAAACATGTTAGTTAACATTCTGGGTGGAGAATCTGGCCCTGCCCTCCAGAGATTCCCCTTGGTGACTTCTGCTGCTGAAGGGATCAAGCTGTGCATCACTGTTTGTAAATAGTCAATAGGACTGGTGCTGCAAAAACACTATGTGGGAAATAATTTGTATGTAGTTAAGCTATTTAAGACATATTTTGTCTTTAGTTAAGTTATACCAATAGCAATGAATTAAACATGCTGGAGCAATCCCCTAGAATCACAGGCCAGTTGACTTAGAGTAATTCAGCAGCACAGCAGTTTGGAGAGTCTCACCTAAACCAGCTGAAGACACTTCTGCAAGGACACACAACAGAGACTCCCATCTCCACCTAGGAAACAACCACCCCTTCTTTTTGGGAGACTGCATTCCCCATATGGGCATTACCTTATGCAAAGACCCACCAGATCACCCCCCTTTAGAAACCCCCACAGTACCTCTGCAATGCTACCCAGCCACAAACAAATGGGCCCTCTGGATGTGCTCCTGCATCCTCCTGAAAGGACAGGGTGCCACAGCTATTCTGCTTTCAGTGCCCAAAAGACTATGTATGAAGCTTGTTTAGATAACACCAATTACCTTAGCATGTACTCGTCCCACAGGAGCACTGGCCAGATTCAAAGAGGTCTAGCTGACCCTGCAAGAGTTATTGGGCTATTTGCTTTGTACAGGCCTCATTTTCCCTCTCTGTAAAAGGGGGTGATATACAGCACTTGGAATTTGTGGATGATTTAGGAGCTGCACATTATTTTTACTCTTCTTGTCTAGTTTCGACAACCGGTGATGTCAGGTCAAAAGCAAAGCAAGTTTTCATTAATGAAACATGAATCCTTCCCTAATACAGTGGGACTGAGCAGTCTGTAGGATGATTTTGTTGTCTGATATCGTTACCCTTTATGATCTCATATTTTATGGTAGTTAATGCCATTGGAGGAAAACATGATTAGAGCAGAAAGCAGCTTCAGAGCAGCCATTGCTCAGTGCATTCATCACACTTGCTGCAGAGCTGGATTTTTCCTCTCTATAAATATAATCAATCAGTGCAGGTAAAGAGTTAGTTGCAAATAGAAGCACTTTATGTGAACTAGTGTGTATCCTGTTTTTATCAGTGTGCTGGGAAGTGTAGTTAGAGTGGGATAAGTTATGGGGTGTGGGCTTAGGCATTAATGAATATGAGAAACTAAATTATTGAATTTTGCAATGCAAATTATTTTTTGAGCACAAATTCTTCACTTTTGAATGTTAAGGGCTCATAAAAAATGTCAATGGTTTATGAATTAGGCCATTAGCATGCAATTTGTGATTCAAACAGTACCACAGCCTCATGTAATAAGTGACTGAATAAAGAGCAGCATTCCTCTCTACACTTGCAAAATAGTTTGTCTGGAATTTCTGAAGGCAAATGCAGGGAGATGTCACACGAGGGACTCATTCCCTCCTTCTGGGAATGAACAGTAAGACAGTGGAGGGGTCCTGTGTCTGACCCTGAGTACAGTGCCTGGAAATGCTGTATTTTTGTGGTCTGTGCAATTATGGCAACAGGCAGAGCATCTGTACACATCAAACAAGCCCAGTGCTCTCCAGTCACCTGCTTGTGGAGGTGTGGGCACCCACATAGCTGGGCCTTTTGCCAGAGCAACCAACAAGTTTAACTGTGAAATCTCTTGACACTTCAATAAAAATAATATCTACTCATGGTGGGATGAACCTTGAACATTTTTGAATGCACACATACATCTTGATTGAAAAGAAAATCTCTGCTAAGCAAGTGTATCTGAGAGGTGGGGTGCCCTGTATGGGACTGGGCAGCACAAGGTAATCTGAAGGTGTCCCAAACACCAACATGTGCTCAAACTGCAGGGAGAGAACTGTTGTCTTGGTGGGCAACTCCCAACTTGAACAGCAGTACTCTTCTGTTCCCAGGCTAGTGCTTACAAAGGTAACAAAAAATGCATGACTATTACGGATATAAAATTTTATACTTGCCCAGGATGAGAGCAATTTTGGAAAGAAAACACTAAACATGAGAACATCTCCGTGGCAGGTTGAATACTGCTGTTCTCTAAAAGATCTCTGCAGCTGCTCAGTGTTTCAGAATCTGTGGTGGGGTAGAAAGACTAACCAGAAAGAAGAGGAGGCAGACAATGGATTATGTATCTAAATGCTTTAGATATATAACATATATCTTAAAATAGTATTTTATGCGTTATACATTATACTATGGCATATGAAACCCCTGAGGGGAAGGGCATTACCAATTTGAAAATGCAGTTCTTTAATTTGTGCCTGTGGCATCAATAATCCTCCCTTTCTCTGCTTGTAAATCGGTGGCATGAAGGCTGAAGCTGATTCCATTCCAGAAGCTGACCTTTGGTATGGTCTCTAATGAGGCAGAAGGTATCAATTCCAGGGACCTCAGTAGGGGATGTGCACTTCCTACAGCTCCTTACAATAGAGCAGCATTCATCACAGGGCTTGAAGCAAAAATAGAGAGGGGCTGAGCAGCTGGTGGCAAAATAGAGGAATGGAAAGAACCCTTTGATTCAGAATCAGAAACTACAAGGATTTTTGGCTGCCCCTGCTGCTGGCTGTGGTTAGCACTTAAGGCAGTGCATCGTTTCTATCTGCCTATCTTAGCTGTGCAACAGAACTTGCCATGGGCCATATCCCAGAGTCTCTGACCTGCCTTTCAAGGCTGGAGCAACTCATGTCCTGGATTTTTTGCTCTCTCCCTTCTTGCAGCTGAATACACACACATACTCTACATGTATGTGTATATGTGTGTGTACTTACCAGGCAATTAAGAGATTGATGTGATGAGTGTGTTTGAAAGACTGATAGATCAGGCCAGTTTCAAATTTTAGAAAAACACTAGATCACCATTCACTAAAAATATAGGTTGTCAATGGTTAATTATTGGTCTTAATGAATAACTAACATTACATATGCAAATCACTTAGCACTTAAGAATCTTATTCTAAATTAGCTGTGAGTCTACAGCAACCATGAAGTTGATGCAGGTAGTTAATGCTGATACAGGGCAGCCCAGTTTATGAGCTCTTCCCTATCTGTCTTTTCTTATCATTCCTTTTGTTCTGCTCATAGCTCACCTATGAACGAGGAAACCAGGACTTGTTCTGGTTTCATTAGACATCTTGTTTCCTTGTTCTGTATGTTGTATACACACACAAATATGTACAGAAAACATATATGTTTCTTTTTTGTTTCACCATATAACATTTTTTTTCATCATATAACATTCCCACCTGTTCTATACCCTCTTTCCTTCAGATTTTACCACGTACACACTTTTCCCAGTACCCCCACTTGTGCAAGTATACAATTCCCCATTGGCACTTTGCTGTTACACATTATTTCTATGTTTCTGCTTAGATTTGCATGTTTGCTACCTATGTTATTTGTGGTGTTAGAACACCAGGGCATACTTACACACTGTCACCAGAATTGCTATTTTACCCTGCCAGGTTAATAATATCTTGCTTAATATGCTTACATTCCATAGGTGCAGCAGCCCCTGTTTTGGTTACACTCTCCCACATTCTGGGGAATTATTTTGTGGTCTTTTCTAACCAAAGTGTTGCTACTGATTAAACTGTAATAAAGGATAATGCTTTTCCCTCTACTTTTTTCACCCACTGATGGAACATTTGCTGTCTTGAGAGTACTCACTAATGTTCTACCCTCCATAGTTATGGTGTAACTGTCTGTGAGTGGTCATTGTCCCTTTCAAGGCAAAATTTAAACAGGTGTCCTTCACCCCTCATGCTTTATTGGGCTGGCTGTCATCACCACAAGCAGAGAGCCTGGGCCAATGATTAACAGCTGAAATCAGTGGCCTACAAAATGTGTTGAAAAAAAAGAATGCTGATTTATGGCTGTTTTCTGTTACCCCACCACAACCACATGATCCTGCTCAGTATTACAAAAGGCTGTGTACCTGCCAGCACCTGTCAGCTCCCATGACCAATGTCAGCATCAGAGCACTTCAAGGTCTTGCTTTTACAGCTCACCACAACACCAGATGCTAATACAGACCACATCCCTCGCTCATGGCAGGAAGCAAGGGACCGAGGAGATCGGGGTCTCTCAAGTGTGAAACGTTAACACTTAGTACCTCAAAGTGCTGTCAGACTGCTCATGCCCTGGGGGCAGGCACCTCTCTTCTGGCCAGCTGCTGATGCTCAAGTATTGCAAAGGTCAGAAATCGTAAAAGAAAACCTTAGAGAGGATTTTGAATTATCAAAAAGGAAAAAAAAAACACCCCAAAACCCAAAAAGACCCCAAAAATACACCAGCATTTTAAAATTATCCCCGTGGCTTTGGATTTTAGTGTCATGGCCAGGTTTGCATAGCAATGCTGTGTTCAGAGCACAACAGGGCCCCTCTTCCCTGGGCTGGGGGGAGAGGGAATCCTACCAAACAAGAGCTTTATTGGTCTATATCAGACTGGGGTGGCCACCTCAGGGTGGAGGTCCCAGCAGATGGGCTGGTGAGGGGATCTGAGACAGAGCCCAAAGCATGAGACTGACACTCTGAAAAATGAGAACTTGGAGCTGTTTGTGCCGTAACTAATCACAGAGGCACAGAGTTATATTCTACCAATATTATCTCAAATTTAGGTCAATACCAGGTTTTAAACTAATAAATTGTGGGGGAAAGGTTGCTTTTTCAA
Source organism: Pachyramphus minor (assembly GCA_013397135.1). Classification (NCBI taxonomy): domain Eukaryota; kingdom Metazoa; phylum Chordata; class Aves; order Passeriformes; family Tyrannidae; genus Pachyramphus; species Pachyramphus minor. The sequence continues at coordinate 581,029 of VYXB01006448.1, forward strand.
TAAAATACAAAGAAATAAAACCCCAACCTATGGCCCTTACCATGATTAATTCTAGTCAGAGGGCTGTGCTCAGGCTCCAGGTGACCAGAACATGTTTGATTCAGTGCAGCTGAGTGGGTTTACGTAACTCATGGAGATGTGGCAGTTATTTTTAAATCATCCTTGGGTCTTTGGATTTCAGTGTCATGACCAGGTTTGCATATCATGCCAGTCATCTCTTAATATGGCAGGCAAGCATTTTATTTCTTATTGTATTATCCCACAGTAATATAGAATATGTTCCAGTCAAATTCCTGTTTATGGGTGAAGAGGACACACACTGGTTTACAGGGTTTCTTACCTACCACTAGTGAATTGTTTACAGCTGCTGTGTCTCCAATGTCAAGCCTGCACCCCATCCATCTCTCATATTTCATGCCTACCCTGCTCCCTGCTGCATCCTGCACCTCCTTCTTGTTGTCCCCGTTGTTCTTACCAAGCCTGTACTTCTCCACACTGCATCATTATGCTGGAGACATAAATATCCCATTCTACCACAACACCTGCTTGTTACTGCTCTCTGTGTAAAAGTGCAGATCTCCATGGCAGACAAACAAAAGTAAACCAGAGACAGACCCCTGATCAATCATACAAACTGCCATCCCAGCTAAACCAAGTAAAACAAAGGCAGATCAAGAAGAGTTCAGAGGAGGTGGGCCTGACGTGCCTCTGTCCTGAGGTCTGGGAAACTCGGGACAAAGCTTATGGTCTATTACCTGCAAAGGCAGTGCTGTATTACTGCACTGCTACAAAGAAGGAACTAATTGCTTTTTTGTTCCACTGTGTTTGTTTATTACTGGCTGGGAAGAACTCGCTTGCAAAGCCCTGTGGAGCTGTGCTGTCCTGCTTTGCTGTGGGCGGGTAGCTGCGGTCACAATGAACCACGTGGAAAACTTGTACCTGACCTTGAAAACTTATATTTCCAACTAGGTCAGCTTTTAATTTATGAGAATGAATTTGTAATCATAAGGAAAAAAAAAGGAACTAAAAAAAAAAAGAAAAATATCACAGCCAGGATGTGCACATAGAAAGGGAATCTGAAAAAGTGGTCCAAAGAACAGGAGTGCTCTGTCTGGAAGCCCATGTATGAAAGAGTAGTTTGGGTGATTAGTCACTGAGTACAGTGCAAGAACTCCTTTCTTCCAATACCCACCACCCCAGCACCCTGGCCTTTCAAAACTGCAGTCACATACTCTTTCCTAGGAATGAATGATGGTTGCCTTGTGTAATAAAATATTCAACTTCACAACAACACTTTACAAAGAAGGAGGTTCATGAATTTTTCAAATTATTTTGTAAATCACTCTGAAAGCTGACAAGGAAGGCTAACACCTCTGCTGGTGTACAAGTGCCAAGTTATCCTCGTATTCAGCCTGACACTGGGATTTGTGGGAACCTTCCCCACTGATGTGCCAGAAACCCTCTCCTTTACCTGCTGCAAGCCCCCACACTCAGTGCAGTAACCCAATCCACACACTGAGAGTTGCTCGGGCACTCGAGGGCAATTCTGTCAGGAGGAGATGGTTTGAGGGCTACCTGATGGGATGTGGCTCCCAATGCACCAGGGTAGCAAAACTCATCACCTACTTCCTAGCGTTTTCCAGACAAGAAACAGGAAGTTTGAAGGGTATTTGTTTTGCAGTACTCATGACTGCCTCTCTTCTTGGAAAGAAACTGGTGGCTGACTTAGTTCTTTTCTATAACCACTACCAGCAGTGTCCAGATCACTTTTTGTGGAATCAGGGAAATCCCCAGCACCAACAACTAGAGGAAACTTCCCTCTGTAAGATGACAATTGCTGCAAAGCACTACAGACAGGACTGTACTGTGCAGGAGGAAGGGCAATGTTTTTCACACTTCCCTTCTCACTCAATACTTTCCGTGCAGCTGCCCATTCTTAGGCAGCCTGGTGATGGCTGTTCAACAGTGCAGCCAAAAAGGAGGAGGAACCCATCAGCAGAGCTAAAAACAGTCACGAGGGTGAACAACAGCACCTGCAGGAAGGTGGGAAACATTCACACATCATCAACTCAATATACATCAACACTTTTGGAAAAAAATTAGTTACTATGGTTGCACCTGTGCATGGAAAAAAACCCCATTCCTGCTAAATGTCAGGAAAGGGTTGTCTGGAGAGATGTTTTGCTGTGACTGCACTAGGCAACAAGCAGGCCAAATTTTTATTGCCTGGTGCTACTTAAGTGAGAAACTCCTCCTTCCCCATCACCAGCAGGGAAGCAGCACAAGTGAGAGCGGGTTTATTGTGATGGTTCTCCCCGGGCTGCCGCAGAAAGGGCTGACAGCCCCCCGGTGCTTGCAGCAGGGCACGCTCTGGGTTCAAACCCTGCTGGTGACCCAGATGGAGGAGTTGTTATACAATGTTCTTTAATTGGCAATTTTCTGCTCTGTTCTCTTCTGCATCTGTTATTTATGTATCACAGCTTTCCTGCATGCTGGTAGACAACAAGGAACTACAGCAGTGGTATCCCCTCATATTTAAAACATTTAGACAGGCAAACCCCCAAAATTCGCATAACAGAATGGTTCATTACACTCAAAGGAAATTTTGTTGCTTTACAAAACATTTCTCTGAGATGATAAAGCCCACATGGCTGCTGCACAACAACTACTGAGCAACAGAGGAAGAACAAAGAATAAACCAAACAGCAAGATGCTTCGGCAAAGATGCTGACCCAATATCGCAGCTTCCAGCGTGCAGAGCTGCAACCACAGCACTGCCTTGGAGTGAAGTGCCGATGAGCTTGGTGCTATGCCAACAAAATCATCAAGAAGCTGGATCTCTCCTTGTTATTAAATTGGGCGAGCAAACAAATGAAAGGAATCAAAGCAATAACAAAGGGCAGATAACCCCTGGGCGATCTCGTAAGCAGTGGCTGACAGATGTGGATTACTGAAAAAGTAAAGAGCTTGCCACTTGTATGTAATAAAGCCACAGGGATTTCAGCAATACCCTTTTTGTTTTAAAGAAGAGCAAAGGCATATATTGTCAAAACCATAAAGCTTGCCACAGTGCACTGCTGCACTATATAAAGACATCACAGGCTTACGGTTTTGAAAGGAGTGACAGCTATTACATGCTGAAATTTTTCAGTGAGGCACTGCATGGAGTAACTAAGGATCATGCAGGGAAGCATCATCTATTTGTTCCTTGACAAGAACACCTGGATGACCCCTCTGAATTGGTCAGTTGGACTTATTGGCCTGGACATTTATCACTGCTGCTGCTGCTTTTTTTTCTCTTTATTTTTTTTTCCCCCCCAAACAAACTCTGGGAAAGCACTATTTTAGTTTCATAAAGAACCCAGAGGAAGAAAAAAAGGTTGTCATGCTTGTTTTCAGTTCTTGTGCTGACCAGGTATAATTTGTCATCTGAGGATGCAAGCTGCCATTTGAAGTAGAACTTGCCTGAATTTTGGCACAATTTCTAGTAGAGCTGTAAAAGTCCCACCTGTCACCATTTTCACTGCCTAATCAGCGTACAATGCTAAGGAAGTGTCAAAGGTGCCTGTACTGGTCTTGGGAGTGCTGGGGGAATGGCTGGGCTGGATGATTTTAGAGGTCTTTTTCAGCCTGAACAGTTCTATGATTCTATGATGAGCTCCTGACTTTGTTATAACAGTTGTTATAAACTTCCCTTTCAAATTCAAACATACATTGCACTCTTTTTCAAGGCTGAGATACTCCTGTCTTATTTAATGCCTCATTTCAGTTTGTAATTGCTATTTTTCTGTGTAAAAACTGACTGTGATGGGTATTTTATAGCGGCATAAGAGGTAACTTTTTTCATACAACATATATGCAGTCATTTGATACACACACACAATTGATACAGCACAGAGAAAACCCACCTGATGAACAATATGCTTCTCTCTTCATCCATTTTCATTACATCTCCCTCTAAAAGCTTCAATGAAAAACATGGGAATATCATCTTTAACAACCTGACACATCTTAAAACTTCCCATATGGCACAGAGCAGATTTCTCTCTGTTCCTTCAAAGTATTATTGTTCAGTCTTTCATTTCATAACCCCTTTGGTGTTACCACTGGGAATTTTCAACAGGGCTGATTCCCAACGATGTGATGTATGAAGCTTGATTCTAACCCTGAGAAGTCCCATGTTGTCCAACTTAACATCTCCCCATGGATAGTTTGGGATCTTTTGCTGTGATGATTTGCAGGACATATTAAATTCAGCAATGCAACTTGTGGCTCCAAAGTCCCTAAGGTTTGCTTTTACATGATACAAATCATCATCCCACAGCTCCATATAAGGTCCTACTGCCTCACAATGAAGAACGTGGAAAATAGAAATATAACATAAATTTAACTGTCTAATTATTAAAAAAAAAAATACATTTCTGTTGTACTAGTGTACTTATGGCCCAAGGAATTTCTTGGCACTTATTTGGGAAAGCCTTTAAAGAACTGCCAGAATGGGTCAGTCTGTTCAAGCTGATGTGGTGACTTTGTTAGTGGCCTGCAGAAGGTGTTCAGAGAAAGGCAGCAAAGCAGGTCTTCACTTATGGGTATTCTTTCTCTAAGTGTTATCAAGAGCCAACCAGTCAAATTCCATACCAGCACAACCTTAAACCAAACTGTAGTGATATGTATACTGTTTCCACATGCATTATTTCAACCCTGTTACATTTTATCATCCTCTTTCTCTTGTATGTCATGCCTAAATGAAACCATGAGATGCCATTTCTGCACTGGAACATGAACAGCAGTTCAGTTCTAATAAAATCAAGCAGATCAGGTTCTGCTAATAAGAAGCTAAAGGCTTAGAATTAAAACATTTTTTAAGTTAAAATCAAAGAATGATTTCCCCCCCATATATATTGAGATTTTTTCAAAATAGAGCAAAAAACTCAATCAAACAAAAAAAGAGATAAGAAAATAGAAAACCACAGAGTAATTTTAATACATAAAGACAAATGCTACAGCATAATTTATAGAACCTCTGAATATGTGAATAGTGAAATAGGTAGTCAGAAAAGCAGACATTTTTATTAATTTTAAAATAAATGTACAGCAACCAGCTATAAAAATTGGCTCTTGGGGAAAGAGTGACTATACTTGAAAATATTGACATTAACTAACTTCAAAATTTCTGCAATTATCAAATAAAACAAGTATTACAGCCACTTTAATAGACAAAGTCTCCTGGTCCTCCAGCCATCACATGATAAATCTCAGCCCACACATCAATTTGTTAGAAGGCAAGTCAGAACAATAACAAAGACAAACAGCCATTAGTGGACAAGGCAGTTTCATCAAGCAAGATCTTGCAAATAATATATTGTTGTTTGTCATCAAGACACTTTTAATACACCAGAGTCCTTTCCAAAAGCACCTATAATCAATTCCTTCTAATTTACAAACTCAGACTACGAGAGTGATAGTAATTTCATATTTTACACACCCACAGAGGTTACGACAATTGATTCAGTTCAGCAAAGTACCGTAATGACTTTGAATGCACTTGAAAGATTTTTGCATTTGTTTTCTGGAGCTGTAAAAAAAAGTAATTCAAACTCTGCCACACGGGCACAATTTGTAAAGGTTGTACATGAAAAGTATGGATTCAGGTTCTGACAAAGACAGCTCTCATCTTATTATAACCCATCTGCAAGGCATGCTGGTCGCTGCACTAAAACACTTGGCTTCCCTTTGTTTGTACTTTATGCGGTCTGAATGGATTTCACAGTTTCTACAGGAAAAAAGAGGGGCAATGAAAAATGGGTGATACTTAAAACCGCTTCAGAACAACTGGTTTTTTAGTCAATTCTTTTCATCAATGCTTAAAGTAAGGATATGCAACCTCTGCCCTTAGATTAACAACCCCCATAAAGATGAAAGCAATCAGAACCCTCCGTAGCTCAATGCAAGGTTTCCACCCATAAAACAAGACAAATGGCTACGTGGCCTGCCTTTCACTGCCTCTTACCAGCCAAATGTAACTAGCAATGAAACAGCAGCCCTGCTATTTCTGCCCTCAGAATAATATGAAACAGCTCAATTTACAAGATCATCAGATAAGTGAGTTGTTTTTCTTTTTTTTTTCCTNCTGAAAATATATAAATATGTCACATAATTACAAAATTCTATTATTTCCTTGTATGTGTTCTTCTCCTGTGTTCATGTCCTCCCTTTTTTTTTTTTCTTTTTTTTTTTTTTTTGTGCTTTTTGAAAAGGTTTAGTGACCAAAGTTGTAGCTTCTGAGGGGTTATGGCCTCAGAGAAAAAAGATGTCAGTGTCTCCAGTCTGCAAGAGGAACCAAGAGCTGAATTGAGAGAGATTTTTATTGTTTTTTTCAGCGCTTTAGATGAGCTTTGCCAGATTCCAGCTAAGCAGACAAGACTAGAGAAACCCCATCTGGTCTTAGTGACAAAGAAAGGACTTAGGCCATCACTGCTTGTTAGAGAAGAAAGGAAAGAGAAAGGTACTCAAAGATCATAACACTGCAATGTGAGACTTTAAATAGCACTTTTAACTCGTGGGGGAGTCTCCTGGGTGCTTAGTCCTACTTTAGGAACCGTCTCTGTTTCTTCTCCCAATCACAGAGAAAGATCAGTAGATCACTGCAAATGTGGGCTACTTCCACACCTGATGCTTCAAGCAGCAGAAGCCTTCATAGAATCCTCCTGCCATCAAAAGAGATTTGGAGGGTGTGTATGTGTGCATTCCTCCTCCTGTGGTAGTTTAAGGAATGTTGTAAGCTTTACTTTGGGGACAGGTGTGCTTACTTTTATTTCCAGTGCTTGGTACGAGAACACTGGATGCAGGTTTGAGCAAGTTCTGCTTTGTGGGCAGCCTTCCCAGGGGGGAGGTCATTCCCCTGCAGTGCCCCACACACGTGCTAAGGAGGGGGTACCCCACAGTACCTGAGCAGTTCCACTGTGAAATGAAAAGATGTGCAGGTCATATTCTATTCAGCCAAAGTAATTCTTTGTTAGCCCATTGATATCAAAGGAACTATGCCCAGTCTGCTGAAGGGCTGACTCATGACTTCAAAAGAAACTTTTTCATTCATACTTAGACAGTTTTGACTTAAAGATTAAGTCAGTGGAGTTGAGGAGACACTCAGGAGCAGGAACTTGAAAACAGTAACACAGCACCAGTTTTCTAATGCTCATTGTCAGTCTGTCTTACCCATCTGAAAAGTCTTTCAGGTAGGTCATGTTTTGATACTGAGAGATGGTGCAGCCTCTGCCAGTATGGACAGGGATCTCATTGGAGGCTTTTATGCTAAAATTGGATGCTACAAGAAAGCTGTGAGAACAAAAAAACACAACCCTATTTAGATTAATGCTTTAAAATATGAAATCTTTGGTTCAGGGAAGACTATGGCAATTCTACTTTGTGTTCAGCAGATCTAGAATTTCATGTACAGTGTTTGGGGGTTTAAAAGCTTGCCTGGTTAGATAGCTGATGAAGTGAGAAGCAGAAATTGCTGCTTTCCTCCAGACCAAGGGAATCAGTGTCATGGAAGACAGTGCAGTAGCAAAGAGATGGTACTGGTACAGTAACACACTTGAATGATTTTGTGATTTATATTCTCCTCCTTATCTCTGACAATATCCATTCTCTGAAGATGAAACAGGAAACATACAGCTGCTGCATATATATTTATTTTCATTGTGTTCTAGCTTTCAGAACAGTGCCAAGGTCCATGAAAATAATAACCTAAGGCAGCAAGAAGAAAAAGATGTGGCTGCACTCGACCTGCCAGGTGTTCTCCTTGCAGCTCTGTCAGAACACACACTGCTGAGCAGGGAGTGCCTCATTGCTGCCAGCTACCTGTGCATCTCCAGAGCAAGTACAGGTTCACTTGCGGAATAAAATGTGCCATTCATTTATTATTTGTTCTTTGACCTTATTAAAATGACTTCCATCTTTACATTTTATCCCTTACACAGTTTGCTAAGAGCAGGTGCTGAAAAAGCAAAATTGCCTGCCTGGAGTCTTAACAAAAACGAGGATAAAGGCATCATAGTAAATCTAACAAAAGCCAGGAAACCAATAATAAAGCCTGACTTATTTCTGTTGGAGAAGAGATACTACTTCCTTTCTGAGGGCATGGCTTGAGCCCCTGTGCATGTCAGGCACTTTAATACAGGTGCAACCAGGTCCAAGGAACAAAGTCACCATGATGGTTAGTTCAAAACATGGGCCCAACCCAAGGTGGTTGATGGTAAATTTAGTTTACAATAAAAATCCAAACCCATTGTTATTCTTTTTCTGTGTGTCCAGCTCAAATATTGAAATAATTACAGTCTATGATTAGATACAAAAAATGTGAACTTGCTTTGAAACGAGGGCAAACTACTCATTTTCCCCCCAAACCTGTACAAACAAGTACAGTAGTGCAAAGTTTGCCTACGTGGGTCCCAGTACAGAATCCCAAGTCTAAAAAAACCAGACTGAGAATATTGAAACTTTTCTTCCTTCTTTCACATGTGATACTCACAAGTCTGCTTTAAACCTTTCTATCTTGGAAACCTTCAGAAATAGTTTGATAAATGAAGAACTCTAGATATTTCTTGAGGATCATGATATACTCACTGAGTGAGTTCCAAGTCTAGTTTTAGTTCCAAAGATATTGCAGTGGCTGGAAAGTGGTAAATGATTTTTTATTAGCCACAGACAAAAATCAAATTTGTGCCTCAATCTCCATCAATCTTAGTAAGACTCTGACGCAGTGATACTGTTTTATTGGCTGGACTGATGAACACTGGAGTCAGTTCCTTTGTCCTCAGTTGGTTAAAAAAGTTATTCAGGTCCTGCTGTCAGTATTTCGGAGCTAATGGTCTGATTTCTGCCATCACATTGATTCCTGAGAGAATCCCACCAATACTTTCTTTCTTATTCTTTAGTAACAGGTATTCCTTTACACAGAACACGAATGAATTGCTACAGTTTCCCTGTGGCAGCATCACTGAGCCTGTTTTTCTGAAGCTGAGTGTGCATCATTTGGCTGTTTTGCCATTCTGTCTTCTGGACTCAGTTGGGGCTGGACTTGCAACAAGCAGCAACAGCCAAGAGAAGGAAATTGCTGTCCTCAGCCTCCTCAAACACAACATAAGCCACTGAGGGTGATCTACCTGAACCTACTTTATTTCTTATTAAAAGAGCAGGTGCTGGTACATCATTACTCACTGAAATTCACTGGAAGAGCAGTAAGTTATAGCAAAGGTAAGAGTGACTTCTTAGTGGCTGTGACTCAAGCCCTTTGCTTGAAGGTCATTTGTTATTTACAAAATGAAGCTCTTTCCACAAAGGCTCTGTTCATAGTCCCATATCTCAGACTGGATGGATAACCTCTTCTTCTCAGGGTATTTCAGAACAGGAGTATAAATGATGACATGTTAATTCTCCCTCTGGGCTTTCAACCAGAGATACTGCTACACAGAATACTCAAAATAACGAATGAAGAGCTGAAAAATGTCATATAGAGTAAAAAAAACACCCTAAGCATTATACTCACTGCTTCCTCCAGTAACAGATATTATGTGATTATTAGTTTACCAACAGATCACAACTTTGCCAAATTAATTACTTTATTTTTGATTATTGGAGGAATAATTTTCCCAAACTATTATGATGTGAAAAGGTAACCGATTTGTAAGCATCAGTTTTAGATATTTAAATCTGAGCTGTCAAGTTTTGCAAAGCTCTTATGTTCTGCTTAGAGGCTCTTAGATACAACTTTTAGAGACTTGTATAGGGGAATGTTTATAAACTATAGGATGCTGTCTGCACATAAGGGCAAGGGTGATAATTAATAATGCTTGTGTGGTGTCAACTAAACACAAGAGGTTTATATTAAAAAAACCAAGCCTAAAATATGTACTTAAAAAAATCACCCTAGGATAGTAACCTTCCCTGCTTTCCCCCCAGCTTTTGGATGGTGACATTTAGGGCTCAATTTCTTGCACTGAGAAAGTGAAGCCTGAGGAAAATTTTAAACACCACCCAGACTGTCTATTGTTTTCTTTTTAATAAAAAAAAAAAATAATTCAGTGAATGAAAATATTCTTTGCTCCACATAGACTCAGTGTAACAAATCCTACTTTTACCCATAGCTTCAAATAATTTTCTTAAAAATACCTGGAAGTGTTAGATTTGCTTCCAGTGGAGATTCTGATGGCCATTTCTTAATACCTGCTCATTTCATTATCTCTCTCCACCCCAACTCAGCATGCTTTGAATGTCCAAAGCTAATGTTCTTTAACAACTTATTATGAAAGAGCATATGCATATATTCAATTGCTCTCTGTAGACAAGTGCAGGTTTCCTTACTTTGGGAACATTATTGCAGCCTTCCAGTACCTAACAGAGGCTTCCAGGAAAGCTGGAGAGGCACTTTTGACAAGGGCATGTAGTGTCCTAACATGGGGCAATGGTTTTAGGTTGGCAGAGGGTGGGTTTAGATTGGATAATATCAAGGAGGAATTCTGCCCTGTGAGGGTGGGGAGGCCCTGGCACAGGTTGCCCAGAGAAGCTGTGACTGCCCCATCCCTGGAATTGTTCAAGGCCAAGGCTGAACAGGGCTTGGAGCAACCCCATTGCTTGGAGCATTCTATAATTCTACAAATTTCTTTACTTCCTTGCAGAGCAGTGTGTTGCCTCTCTTTCACATAGTACCAGCATCTTTGCAACAGAACAGGGTAGTCACCACAAATGTTTTTCAATATAAATATCTCAGCTGACTCACAGACTAAAAAGGTTTTCCTCAGTCTCTGACTAAGACTCCTTTTTAAACAGTCTTATATTCCAATAAGGCCAATGTTTCTGAATGCTTGAGGAGGGAAAATTTACCTCAGTTCAAAGATATTAAAGGCTTCTCACTAATCTTAATTCACAACAGTAAAACTTGAATAACCTGGCTGAAGTACAGGCAGCCTGGTCACAATTGCACAGACAGCAACAAAAACTGGGGTAAGACATTGCTTGTGTGGGATAAATTCACAACTGGACTATTGGCTTTGTCCCAGAAGCTGCCCCTGGGAACCCTGACTGACAAGGATTCATACAGCTTTGGGGCTTTTGTAGCCTGCTGCATTTCCAGCATCAGGCAGCTCTTTTACTCTGCTCAGAGTGGTGCCCAACAAAACTCCTGGTCCTGCATTGTCATTTCCAATCACTTTAAGGATAGACCTTCCATCCTTTTTGCAGTAATTTATGTGCCAATTCTTTACCAGCGCTTAAATCACTACTAACTACTTCTAACCAACCATTTTTTTGCCTTGAGATGTTTAATTATTACAGGATAAATGGTACTAGTGAGGGATTCATGGGGAAACAGTAATTAGCAGTTCCATCTATCTCAATAAAAGAAAATATTATTATTAATTAATATCCATACAAGGAAGCAGAAGGAGTTTTTAAAAATCTACAATAGAGATATCTACAGGGGCCACATTTGCTCTGAGTGTCTCTTTGACAGGTGCCCATTTATTATTTTAACAAGCTGAGATTGTCTGCATCTTCAATCACAGGAGGTCAATCCTTCATTCCTGTCAAATCTTTGATAACTAAAGTGTCTTTATTAATAACTAAAAACTGGAGAGGACCAGCTCAGATAGCTACAGTATGGGGTCACATTGCTTGAAATTGCCAAAAGCTTGGGAAAGGAAAGAGTTTATCACTGTGTGCTGTGGTGGTGATTAGTTTAGATATGCTTTGGCACAACTTGGCTGCCAAGCAGCCCTTGATGTCCAAACAGCCTCTTTCCTACCACAGCAGTTTCCTTCTGCAGATGAAGCTACAGCTACATCTGTAAAGGGAGAGGAGAGGGATTTTTAAGAGCCCAAATGATACTTGACCCGCTGCAAATATTTGACATATGAAAAATAATCGTACATCAGACACCTTAAAAAATGTAATGTAACAACCAGAAGTTACAGGCTCTCCTGGAGGAACAGCTGAATGTTTTAATTAGATTGTTAAGATGTTAAATTGTATCCCAAGGAGACAATTTGAAACTGCCCCAGAAGGACTAAAAGGATGGTAAATACGTAGATTTTCTAAGTCCTTAGTGAGAAATTGTCTTACTTTTAAGAAAATGGCATGTGAGTTTCCCATTCCCTGACTGGTTTTGGAGTTAATAGCTTTGAAAGAAAATTTCTGAATGTATATGGGAGGGCAGAGGTTTGTCAGGACCAAACCTGAGGCTGTGAGCACTTGGAGAACTTTGTGTACCCACAGATTCTCCAGACTGACTTGTCACACCCATCACCCACATGTTAACATAACTGGTGTGCCTAAAAAAGGTAAAATAATATAGCAGAAAAATAGACCAGACTCTGGTGCTTTCAATTTATAGAACACAGCCTGAACATCTCGTTCATGCTGACGCCCTCTCCTCCTCCTGACACAAACTCATGGTGTCAAAAATGATGTAAAAAAATTAAAACATCCTCTCTCAAACTACAAACTAGTTTGATTCTCCAACTTGACTCCCAGGGCTTTTCCTAATCCTTGAAAATGATCTACTGTTCCCTATCTTTACAAGCACCACATTTTTCTCATCCATCTAAACAAAACACAAAAGCTTTTGGGTTTTTAGGCCCCCCCTCGGTGGCTGCCCTTGGTGACAGGATGTACAAATGAAGCTCATTAACCTCAGCCCTGGCCCAGTTACAGCTGCTGGGGGACTACAAGGTCCCCAGACTCATGGCTCTCTCAGATTCTCAGCAGTACCAGTGAGCACCAGCAGTTTCTGAAGATATAGAATAAAAAATAATCTAAATAATCTAAAGCCAGGTGCCTTGTGAGAACTTAGTTATGAAGTCCTCTGGGCTACTTGCTCTGACCTTCTAGGAATGCAGAGTTTAATGGTGGTGGAGACTTCTTTATTGCCCCCTCAGCCATCAGCTGGATGGAGTTTAGCAGTGGGCATGTTGACTAAGCTGACTTGGCAGTAGCAAGATGTAAGGCAGAAGACAGACATACAGCACAAAAAACTGTATAGATACAAATGTGGTCAAAATTAGAAGTGAACTTGAAAAATCTTGGATGTGTCTAACAGATAAAGCCTTAGGTGTTGTTTCTGAATTGTCTGGTGGGCAGCCAAGTTTCTGTGTCTGACTTGGTTTCCTCCTCTGTTCTGTCAAGCAGCAGTAACAGTGCTGAGCTCTTCTGCCAGGCATTACATGACAATTAATTATTTGTACTGTAGGATACTGCTTGTATCACAGCCATGGATTTCTTTTGAATGGTATTGAAATGTGGTAAATACCGTACAAACACACAAAGGGATACAATCTTAAACCTGAATTAATAAAGTGGCAATCTGATACAGGTGCAAGGTTTATTCCTAAATGTGCCTCAGCCTTAAATTAGAAGAAGAGAAGGATGAGTCTGTGCTCAAAGTGTGTGGACAACTTTGTGTACCCCCCCAAATTCTTTATCTTACAGATTTGATTTGGAAACCTCCTGAAATAAAATCTTCTGGAGTGTTTGACAAGATTTCCAAATTTTTTGATATACGTAAGTTTTAATTAAAAAGTAAATTGGTCTTCAGTGAGCCCAACAAGGAACGTTGACTGTTCTACTGCAGAGGGCAGAAAGAAAATGCCCTTGGCTCTTACACTGCTCAGGAGGATTTTGCCCTTCTCACATCTCTCACTCTACCTACGGTTCTCATTTCCATATTTTTGTTTTCTCCTTTCCTTTGCTCCATGGCAAAAAATTAATGCTGAATACTGCTGGAGTTGTATTCATTCATTTACAGATCATTTCTCTGAGCACCATACACAAGAACTCATCTTTTCCAAACACAAATCAAGGCTGGTTACCTTAATTACTCGTGGATTTCCGTGGTGCACAGGTGAGATGGGCTTTCATTACCCTGCCTATGTTAAAGGAAGTAGCTCAATCTACATATTCTTTCAATGACTGCTCAGTGCACAGTACTAGCACAGATGAATCCTTGTCAGAAATAATTCAGTTTGCCTGAACAAGGAGTTTCAGGGGCTGACATTACTTTTAAGTCAGCAGATGAATAATAATCCAACTGATTGCTTTGGGAGGAACACAATAAAAGGAAACCCAGTGACTTTTTCACCCAATTTACTGTTTCTGGGAGTATCAAAAAATTTAGACATGTTATCATAAAAAAAATTTAGACATGTTATCTGTAAAAAGAGACTCTGGGTTCTCTTTCAAGTAAATTGGTAGCACAGTATTAACAAAAAAAATTCTCCAAGCAAAATGGAAATGCTAGCAATGCAGCAGTGCTTAAATTTTATGAGAGTTAGATTATCACTAGGTACATAAAAATGAGCGGGAAATCTGCAGTCGACAAGAGCTTGGTGCATAATTACTTTTCCTCTCTCACCAAATGGCTCCAGGTCGGAACACTTCATTTAAACAGAAAGACAGTGACAAAAATGCTGACTTGAGGTAAATGTGTGCAACACAAGCAGATTTAACACTGCTAAAGAAGTTAAAAGAAATGCGAGACTGTGGGGGAGCTTTTTACAAAGAAAAAAGTTTAAACACATAACAGTTTTGGTCAGAAAGGACTATTGGAGATCACTTCTACTCCCTGCTCAGGTGCAGGTAGAGCAGGTAGTCTGGGATACCTCCAAGGATGGAGAGGCCATGGACTCTCTGGACTCCTCACTGATCAGCTACATGGGGAAAGAGCTCTTACATGTGTCTGGATAGTGTTTCTCAAGTCCACCTTGTTCTTGTTGCCTCTTGACCTTCCACTGTGCTCCTCTGAGAGGAGCCTGGTCCCACCCTATTAGGCAGCTGTAACCCCTCCCTGGCTTTCCTCTTCTCTGGGTTGAACAACATTCTCAGCCTCTCCTCGTACCCCCTGTGCCGCAGCCCCCGGCCCCCTTGGCAACTCCCTGCTGGGCTTGTTCCACTTTGTAAATGTGTGTTTGTAGCCACCAGGGCTCACACACCTCCAGATGTCCTGTCACCAGTGCCAAACAGAGGGGAAGGATCACTTCCCTCACCTGCTGGCTCCGCTCCTGCAAACACAGAGCCCAGGAAGCTGCTGGCCCTCTCTGCTGCAAGAGCACACCGCTGCCATGTGTCCTGCTTCTCCCTCAGGTCCTCTGACAATATTGCAGCTTAATTAAAAAGAACTGCTGTTGTCAAAAAGGAAAAGCAAGTTCATGATTGTTCCAGCTCAAATGACTGGCTCACTATTCCCTACACTCAAGATTGGTTTTCTGTTCCCTGCATCTGAGATCTCTGAAGAGCAGCACACACTTTATAGTGTTGCGAGGTCCATTTTGATGGTTTTGTAAAATGGGTTTGTCTGAGAAACAAACTAGATTCTCCCCCATACTTCCTTTTTAGACAGAAAGCAAACACTGTAGTTTCCATTTGTCTGAACAGAGCAGTATTTTAAGTTTCAAATAAACAACTCCCTTCAGTGCACATCTCATTGTAAGCAAATGCTTAAGTCCAGTCTGATTCAGCAAAGCTTTTAAGTTTGTATCTAAGTGTCATTGCCTTCAGAATGAAAGTTAAGTGTGTGCTGCTATGCTTTGCTGAATTTTGGCCTCATGCTATAAGAAAAGGATAATTTGGCTCATTATATTTTGTGAATGACACAATGCCCCTGAACATTAAAGTTTATATCTATTTGCATATATATGTGCAGCATTAGGCTTGGCTCTCAACTTTGTAGAGATCAAAGTACACATAGATCCTTAGAGACTATCAGACAGCAATTACACTGCAAAATAAATTATAGGCAGTCTCCCTCTACATCTCACTGTGTCCAGCTGCACATTTCCTTGGGTTCCTTTACTGCCCTTGAATGTGTCTTAGTTTCATTTATTGCATAAGACACTCTTAGATGAGGGCTTATGAAACAACCACTTCACTCCCAGAGGTGAAACAAAGCTCACTTTAAACAAGAATATTTTACTGGAAGTTGAAAAAAAAAAGAAAATTATTTTCTCGTGGGTTATGCCCAACTGTTTGCAAAGGTCTTGTTAGGGATTTTAAATAACTTTCTGCAGGGGACAAACAGAGGCTGGAGATGTGGGGGGGGTGGTCTCTGAACAAAGCATTTCTTCGCATTTCTGGACAGATTTGATGCCTTTCTGCAGTTCTCAATTGCTGTGAGTGTTAATTTATTTTGAAACTCTCTGAGTTACTGCTCAAAGCACTCCTGTCACAGCCAGAGCACGCACTGGGTGTACATTTCCACTCTCACTCACAGAAAGTGCTTCTGACTGGAAGCGCGAGAAAGTCAAGTCCGAGTTACTCCACTGCAATGCCTAATTGAGGAACGTCTCTGCATAAGGACTCTTGCCTGGCACACTGATGGGCTCTGACATTCTTTTTCTCTATCAATGTCAAATGGTTATTTGTGACTTTAATGATAAATTACCAGTATTGGCATCGTGATTATATCTGACTGCACTTGGGATGGAAATTTAAGAACAGATTGAGGAACTGAGATATTCAGCTCCTTTCATCCATCTTTATGAGGTGAAGCCCAGCATTTGAAAACTCTGGGCTCAACTGATCGTGATGTTTAGCTGATTTTTTTTTTTTAAAAGTGAATTATTAGTCTGTGGTAGTGATCCTGGAAAATTGAAACTATCTTTTCATCTGCTGAAAAAATATTGATCGGGAAAGAAATGGCTCCCTTCCCCAGTCCCATATGCGCATAGCAGATCCAGAATAACAGGTGATGGCACCTGAGAACAGCAAAGTTTTTCACCCACCTGGAAAGGCACCTCACAAATACACTGTTTTTCCTAGTGTTTTGAACATTTTCCTCCACCCACCGAGCTCACACCACACAGGCACTGAAGATGCCAGACCTGCACTATGATTACTGACCTCAGAAGCTTCCAGCTGGCAGGTCTCTTGTTGAAGGCAGAGCAGCCAGTTGTGGACAGAGCAGAATGATGAGGTGGCAAAATAGCTATGGTTAATTTGCTTATTTTCCCTAGGTAAGAACCCTGGAAAGTCTGAGCCCTCAGCAGGGAAGTCCAGTGCAGTAAATGCTGTGACAGGGATTAGGAGCCCTGGTTTGCAGCAGAGCAGTCACTGACCCCGTTTTTCTCATCCTGCAGTGGCAGCAGGAGCAGCAAACCCTGCTCTCCATCCCAGCTCCATCCCCAATCCATTCCTGGTACAAGATAACCAAAACAAGAGCCAGTCCTGCACACTGCTTAGGTAGGCTTAGGAAGCTCAGTCTCTGACATCTAACTTCTTATTAAACCATGTAATCCTCTACAACTGAGTAAAGGTATTGGAAATTTGGCCAAATTAGGTCAGCTCTGGACCAACATCATTCTGTCCAACCAAGTCTGGAAAGGTGTCATTGGGGATCCTACTTGCTGTTTCCAATATCCAATCTGTTATTTCTTAACATGTCAGCTCCTATCCAAGACAGTTTAGCACCAGTTCTGTTTCCTTCCATTCACTCACCAAGTTACGTCTTGAATTTATTTCCAAATATCCCTTAGAACTAAAAACAAACACACAAACAAACCAAATCCCACTGTATTCTGCTGGTGTCCTGATACCACTGTATCTCTCTTGCTGCTTAGATTTTTTTCTTGCTCTCCTCTATTTCTCCCTTGAGATGCAAATTTGAAGTTCTTTGAGAACAGGAACATTTTTCCCCCTTTTAATGTACAATGCTTTGCCAAATGGTGTGCTGGTGTTTGATTAGGGCTTTAAGCTCTTCAACAATAGAAATAAATGAGACTAAAAATATGCAGTTCAATATTTTACAGCAATGGCAGTTTTTGAATTCTGCAATCAAAGTTTAACCCAATATCTGTCTAGAGAGAACCTCTGTGAGCTGTGGGATCTAGAGGCACCTGAAAGCTCATGTGATTTGCGATCCTTTACTGTAGTTTTCTGAGTTTTTCAAACTTGAACAGTGTGAATTCTTTCTAAGGACAAATATCAAAAGATGAACAGGAACAGGGTGATTTGTGATGAATAAATCTCAAAAAGTTCAGAAGCTGTGCTCTAATGGGATATGCACCACAGATTTTGAAAAGCTATCTGAAACTGAAGCAAAATTCCTATTTTTGTAAAGCAGAGTTTAGGGGACCATAGACTTTCTTGCCCAAGATGAATTTGGTTGTGTCATTCCATAGAAAGCATATCATAATTTAGATTAATGCTCATGACTGAGAGAGAAACATTAGGTAATAGTAGGAAAATGAGGAAAGTGAATCTTGCAATCCAAAACAAGATTTCAATTTTCAGTAAAAGCTACAGATAATAGAAGGAATACTCAAGTGTTTTATTATTTTATTCAGAATTTCCCATCTATCCCTAAGAAGGATTTTTCTTAATTTAAGAGAAAAAGTAAAAGAGGTTTGGATTGAACTGCATAATCAGTGAACCAGACAATCCCAAACTGCTCAAGCATATCCGACATCTGCTTGAAGAACTCGATTGCAAATAGCAGGAGAGAGTTTCCATTACAGTACACACAGAGCTGGGCTGGGAAAAGCAGCATTAGAAAGTGTGATTCCCATTTAGTAATTATGCCTTGATTGTTGTTTATATGTTTGCTCTACTGTAACTTGCTTGCCTTATGGTGGCACTACTGCTAGAGAAAACACAAAAGTAATTTAGCTTTAAAGGGGAAATGAAAGTTTTAAAGCAGTTTAACATTTCTGTGGAACTGTAATGATTGGAGATGACTGGATTGAGTCGATAAAGAGTACTAATTTCAATAGTAACTCATGCCTTAATTCTCCTCACAGCAAACAACCTCCCTCCCTCCTTTCTGGCACACAATATAAATACTCTTTACACCCCAATCAATAGAATCCGGGAGAGAAAAAATATTCATTTTTATTCCTCAGAGGCTTCATAAAGACCAAATTTCCCCAAGGCTCTTATTTACTCCTATGTTAATGGCATTGGCTTTGTAATGAGGTGTAATCACCAGCACATCATTCATGTTTTCTTCCTCTCTTCTAGATTTACCACCCACTGGAGTCTGTGATCTCAGAAGAGTTAGAAAGATAAGTGTGTTGTAGCCAATGCCCTGATACCAGTGATTACATTAAAAAAGTCAGAATTGCCAAGACACAACCCTGCAGAGGACAGTCAGGGACACCTAATGGGAACATGCCATGACATCAGTTGTTTCGTGCACCCCTAGAGAAATGCAGGGCTGAGTGCAAACTTCTTCAAGGTGTCCCCACTCCAAGAGGTTTTCCCCTTTATCTCTAACAAACACTTAAGCACATGTGCTGTGGTGGCTGTACCAGTGACCATTCCTGCTGGGGAGCTGCCACCCCTCAGTCTGTTTTGGTCCAGCTAATGGGCATTTGCTCATTCCACGTGTTACAGTGCTCAGCATTTGGCCCCAGAGAATATTGTGTGATTAATGCATCAAAAGACTTGTCTCCAAATCCTCCTCCCCTTGCTTTCCAGCTTTTTATTCTCTCAGTTACATTTTCTCTTTATTCCTTTCTGCAAACCCTAGTGTAAATGTTTTTTGAGTAATTAATGTGTCAAATACCAGACCTGAATTTTCATGGGCAATTAGTGGGCTGAGTAAAGCCAGCAAAACGCATTTCAGTTTTAATAGTGAATTGTGGCTCATTTGCTGTTTTGCAGAAATATATCCTGGAATACTGAGAGCTTCATATGCCTGTACACTTTTTATTTCTGTTTCATCTACCAAAGCTCCCTCTCCTTTTCCATTTTTCACCACATACAAGATGCTGCTTGTAGTCTATTACAATTTGCATATTGTCCTTCTGCCTCATCGATAATTGATCAGGTTAACATCTGCTTTCTGCTGGTGCCAGGAGAAATATGTTTGTTTCCACAGGACTCTGTGATTCCTCAGGGCCATGCACAATTGCACTTCCCAAAAGAGAGATGCCTTGTGCCCCTTGTAGAGGCACAAGGCACAGAAGAAGCACACAACATACCCATGGTGTGCTGTGTTTCAGTGTGGTACCTCTCTGAGGAGGCTCAGGAGGGGTTACCAGCTTTCTTACACAATTACACATTGTGGCACAGCAAAGTGCTGTTGTAGGCAATGCAAGAACATTATAAGTAGTCCAGGTATTAGGTAGGAACCCCCCACTCCAGAAGTCCTGCTGAGAGCAGGAGACATTCATTGTGAGGAGAGAAGGTGAAGGTTTGAAAAACTGCCTCGGAGAGAAGTGGTAGTGTGTGGTTTAACCAATGGGACATACGTTTCCAACAAAATTTAGAAGTGTGAAAACTATTTTGCTTTGACATTACAGGACTATTAGAAAGACTCTACTCTTTCTGGGAATTTAGCTGTCTGATTAAAAAAAAACCCCAAAACCTGAATCTGAATCAGTTCAGCTTAGAGACAAGCAATCAAAATGATTAGCAAGGCAAGGAGATGGTTCAGTCTCAAGGACACAACATACTACTCTGACTGGCACAATCCATCACAGGTTGGATGCATCATAATTGTACACCACAGATTTGTAAATAATCTCTTTTTGTTGTCTATGTTGACAAGGAATAATATATGTGAGAGCTCCCTTGTTAGGTTACCTTCTGTCTAAACAGACCATCCTGACACTTAAATGTACCCAGGGTGTCTTTAGGAGGTTCCTAAGGAACATCAGAGGAGGATGAGATTGAACAAGGCAGTGCAGCAGAGGCATGGCATGACCTGAAGGGCAGTCTGACATTCCCACCCAAAAGAACTGCCTTTCTTGGGTGCAGATAAAAGGGTTAAGATTGGCATAGAAAGTATGCAACTAGGCTATTTTCATAAATACAGCGTGCCTTTGAAGGAATAGATTTTCCACCATTAAAAAGACTGCAATTCTCTTTGGAATCTACAGTTTCAAGCACATCTGGATAAATTCCTATGAGCACCAAAATACTGATTATCACTGCAACACAGGAACCAAAGTAATATCACATCGATGCCATTGGACCCCAAGTGCTTTCACCCACAGGTAGGTAGAGTAAGGGAGGACTGTCACATAAAGAGTGCACAGGAGGGATAAATGTGCAGACTTTGTTCTGGCCATCTGTAACAAAGAATGAATATTAAAAGCAGAGAGTGCAATGACTGCTATAATTTCAGAGAGAGAGATAATTTGCCAACAATCAGTACACAATGTCACACGGGATGACAATTTCTAAATGAAATTAGTAGCTCTAGGTGAGCACTTTGAGAAGAAATGCAGCCACTGTATTGCTTTGGAAAGTACCAAGCACCCACCTGAGAGAGTAAAGCCCTTTGCAGGTACCTTCACTTCAACCTGCCTGACTCCATATCACCATCCCAGGGTCCTCCTGGGCAGGAGGCTAAAACTGGGCCATTTGCTCACCTGAATGTGTCTATTTCTGTCAGATACTTGGTGTTGCAGTGTTATAAAACTCCTGCATTTTATATATACGGGGATATTTCCACATTTCAGCTACTCCCTGCATGGCAGTATAGGTGTTTCTATAGACACCCACATTAAAACCCCAGAAATGCTTTCTGGAAAGGAGAAGATCTTCCTCCTCACTTCAGATACATGATTCACAACCCCCTCCTTCCTCCTCAAGACTAATACTGTGGGCAACAGCACCTCTAATAAGCTTAAGGGAAAATAAAATACATCAAGGAGGATCAAGCAGAGTTGCAGCAGTCAAACCCCGCACCAGACACGTGGGCAGGTCCCTGCTACAAAGCCAAGAAACAGACAAAGAAAAATGAGTTGTCAAGGAGATGATTCTACTGAAGAGACTCCTCCTGGAGCTGGACATCTGGGTGCTTCACATGCCAACTTTAAATCATCAGTCAGCTGGTCGGGGGGGTTGAGGGGGGCAAAACAGGAGTAAATATTCTTTGCCAGGGTTGGGCTGGGTGGTGCCTGCAGCACAGACCCCGGGCTGCAGCTGCTGGATCTCCACATTTAACGTCTGCTCAACTCGAGGGGATGGGGCCAGAGCAGCACCCTTGCAGTTCATTTCATCTAAAAGGCTTCCCAGCTGCTTTTAAGCAGATCCAAGTTTTGTTTTAAGGCCGTAACTCTTGAGTGTTTACCCATCGTGATGGCAGGTCTCTATTTTCTTTTTTAATTTCACAAACCCAAAATAAAGCTTGTTTGTATGGATTATAGAAAAATAGCAATGAAAGTGATCATTGCTCCAGACAAACACAAACCCACATCCTGAGACAGGCAGGCCTCCTAAAGGAGAGCTCCAGGCCAGTTACTCCCATTTTTGAAACTGAGTTTTGGTGTATTTTCAATGCAGTGTTCTTTAATGACTGCATATTTCTAGACAATTGAGACAGACAACTTTCTGCAGAGAAACTGTCTCACAAGCCCACATTTTTCACCTACAATATAAATTTTCAGCACTTGGATACACATAACCCTGTATGCAAGAAACTTCTGATCATCACATGGATATCAGCAATGCATGAATTTCTGTGGGACAATACTGGAGTCCCAGCTTTAAACTCTCAAATCCAGGCTTTGAAGGAGCCAGGAAACACAGAAAAAGTGTAAAATTAAAACATTAAGTACAGGATACTTTATGTTTACAAGGATCTGCAAATCCATGCAAGAGTTTAAATATCCTGATAGCAGCAACCAAAGGAAAAAAAAATCTATAGGAGGGGAAAAATATCGTAAAATTCCAGCTTTAAGTGAAGTTTAAAGTTCTTTCTATGATGGCAGGGTAAGGATGTCATTCATCTTCAGTTTCAGCAATAAGTCTGAATTTGCTCTCTTTTCAAGCCTTGTTCATCATATGCATCATGCTCAGAGCTTGTGTTTTTCCTTAGTTTACTGATGGTCTTATTAAATCCTTATTCATGAGAGAAACACTTTATTGCCCTAGTATTAAAATATTCTTCTGTGAAAGGGGAGAGGTTGTGAAGTGTAGCATAATTTACAGTTTCAGAATACTGGAATAACTTTGCTTATAAATCTGTAGCATTTGTAAGTTTTCCACCTAAAGACAGGGAGACTTAAAACCAGCAAGGTCCCTGTTAAGCCATTCACTTACAGAGGGGAAGACTGACAAGTACACAACAGGGAGAGCACTACTGTGCATGAAACATGTGTTGAAGATGAATTAATGAGAGTGGCTCAGAATGACTGTGATTGTCTGTCTCAATTTTATGTCCCACTCAAGCCCAGGAGCATGTTTCCCACCATGTCTATTTGCTGATCAGGTTTCAGGTCAAGACTTTGGAATATTTCCATTTCAAAGGAACGGTGTCTACTTAAAATAACATTTGAGTCACATACACACTGGCTATCTTGATGTCCTTCTAACTAATGCAAGAACAAATATGAAACTTTTAAGGTGACCCTTCAAGCCAAGAAATTACGCTTGGTTTCCTTAACACTATCACAAAATCTGGCATGGAGTCCTTAGCCAACATTTCCAATGAAATCAATGGGATATTTCCTTTGTTCCAATCCAAGACCAGCAGATCCTCTGTCCCTGTTCAGGACATTGAAACCATCAATCTCTGCTCCTGGGGTTATCAGCTGTCTTTTCCATGGACTTAGCTTTGGATGTTTTCATAGCCTTTAAGTTTCATTTTTGTTTGAACTCAAGGCTTCTGGTCAGGTCTGGAACCCTTGTAGTGATCAGGACTTCATCTTACTGACAAAAATCACCCAGAAGTTACAACAACATATGAGGAAAAAAAAAATACCAAAATTGCAGCCCACTGAAAAATATTTCCTGCACCTGCACAGGAAAAGAAAAACACCAGGCTCAGATAAAAAAGTTCAAAGACATAAATCAGACTTAACCCTCACTTGCACCTTCTATTAAGGCTTAAACCTAAAACTATGTGCTATTAGCTTGGGTTTTGGTTTAAAAATGAACTGGCAATGGCACCAGTAACCAAGCAACAGTAATTGCTTCTCTGAGATTAAACCACAACATGACATTAAAGCACTGCTACTGAACTTCCCTACAAAGGTGCAAAATTTTTGCAGGCAGAAGTTAATTATGTAGAAGGGCAATTTCAATTTAAGTTGCAAGCGTCTCTGAGCTGTACAGAGGCAGGAAACAATGAGGTCAAGAGTTCAGTCTACCTGAGTTTTAAATCTAGAGGAGGATTATTGTAGCTTCCAATTTATAATTGATGCATCCAGCCTCTCAAAATAATTTCAACTAAATCAAAATAAATGACCTTTAAATAACTGCTATCCAATAATACTATTGGACTGCACAGATTTTACTGTAGCTGTACTTGTCAGAATTTCACTTCTAAAGTAACAATGCTACCAGGAATAAGAACTAGAGGGCATTGTGTATCTTATAACCACACTGGAAAGTTCAAGCAACTCTTTATGAACCTATTTTAAGACAACTAGCATGGCCCTTTGTGTTTACAGATATGAAGTTACTTCTTTGGGCTAATTATCTCAACTTGGAAGTACTATCACTTTACAAAAGATATCCATCTTTTCCATTAACACATTTGGATTATTTCCCTTTTTAAAAAAATATTAATTAATTAAGAATTAAGGGTCAAGCAACTTTCTTACTTGAGAATTATGCAGGTGATGTGATTTTCAAGTATAAAAAACTTAAAGCCATATCTATGTTCTTGGACAGTTTTCTGAGATTAGCTGGAAAAAGAAAAGTGACATTTTAAAATACACAATATCTTTTGATTTGATATAGGTGGGTGGAAGAGAGCAAATGTCATCTGGAGCATCAACTGAACGAGAACAGGAAGGTGAATGGAAACACTGAAGACAAACTGGAATTCTGGAATAGCTAAAAGCTTATGCAGCTTGGATCCACTTTGCCATGGTTTTCCTCCATGAACTCTGACAAGACTATTGGGTCTTTTTATGGTTCTGTTCTCCACCTGCAAAATGAGAATATCACTTCTCCTTTCTCTCCCTTAGAGGACAGGGTGAAGATAAACCTCCAGAAATCACAGAAAACGCCATGGCTATGAAATCTAAAGTTCCTGAGGCAAACAAGTTGAACAGAAAGACAAGACAAATCTCAAGAGAGTTTGAGGAATAGACATGTCTCGGAAATAAAGCAGTGGCTGATGGTTTCAACACTGCAATGCAGATTGACACCACTTTGGCACTTCCAAATCAATGACACATCAGATGCCACACGAGGTGTGGGGTTGTGCTGTTTGTGTCTGGTTTAGATGGAGTCCGTACCCCTGCAACAGGTTGAGATCCCGTTGCTCCCTGCTGAGGACACCAAGGAGTTTCACCCCAGGTGACAGATATTTTCCTCTCCCCAGCCACCTCCATCTCTGCCGAGTACAGGAGTGGCTCCGACAGCACACGGAGCCAAGGCCTGAGTCTGTTGCTTAAACAGTTTCCTCACACCAGAAGGCACAGAGGCATTTTTGTCACTTGCACAGCAGTTGCCATTAGGAAGTCAATGTTTGCCAACTTATCAACCCAGTAGGCTGCAATTGTTCCATATGCTTAGAATATGGCATTTCTGTGGTAACCGTCAAATATCCAAATGCTGGTAGTCACTGTTCTCCAAATATTGTTATTTTAGCTCCTTTCTCAGAGCCAAGAAGGAAATGGACTTCTCACCCAACTCCTTCTCAGCCCCCCACTGATTTTCAGTAAACCCCCCTAGTATTTTCTTTTACAAGGTTAATGATACAGCAACTCTATATTTTGCTGTTGTCACAATTCCTTTTCACCTCCACTTTTAACAAGACAATAAACACTTTACTTCTGCAACATGGTGAAAGAAACCAATGTGTACTCTGCCTGATACTCGAGTGATAGTATATGATGAACAGATGAGACCTAAAACACTTTACTTTGCCAGGAAAGAGCACATTATGTCAAATGTAAAGCAAGTACCCAATATTTCCCAGCTGAATATAGAAGATTACAGGGTTTAGCCTTAGAGAGATGAAACATCTCAAATAGGTATCCAATTCACAACTCCAGATCACACATATTAAGCTTTGACATTTTTATTCCAGTATCACAGCTAATTTGAAGATCACTGTTCTGAGAGTTTGAGGTAGAAAGAAATACAACCAGCAACAAAAAGGTGTATTTAAATGCAGTACAGGGCCTTGCAGGGAAGACTGAAGGAAGTCACTCTCTCAAAGGTGTGTGTGTGTGTGTGTGTTCAGAGATATTTGCATTTTAAGAGCTGGGAAGTGCACTGATAGCTGAATGTGCACCATTGTGCTGCACAGATGTGAACTGATCCCTTAGAGGTAGGACACAGAAAGCTGTGGCCAGAAGCCGAACTTACAACTTTTGCGTTCCTACAAAATGACCAGAACCTCCTTATTGATATTAAACTAACAAATTTTAATTCTGTTACCTTGGATATTGCCTCTGTTATCTGCCACATTAGGTTTGTTGAGTTTTGTGTTCGAGCTCCTCCTTCCCAGAGGTAACCTGTTCAACTTAAATTTCGAGCACAGATTGCAAAAACATTCCCGCTGGACTTACGGACAAGTAATGCCCTTAATTAGAGACAAGCAAACTCATTAAAACTAAATAAGAACCAGCCCAGACTTCAGACCAAAGTTTGAAGGGAACTTCTTCATTAACTAAGAAAATCAATTTCTGCCCAAACTCTCTCTTTTTCTTTGACATCTCTGACCTCTCACTTATTTTTAGAACCGGTTTTCTGTCTGATAAACTGTGGGCAGAACACCAAACTTTTTTCAGTAATGTCTTAAAAATGCAATAATTGTGATAGAAGAGTAGATGCTTCCTGGGTCACTGGCTAGCAGTCATTGTCAAGAGCATCCTGGACATTTACATTCCTTTGAAGTTATATTTACTCCATACATTCTTGATATTTATGTAAATGGCCAATTTTGAGTTGACTCATGCTGCTGGCACTAGTGATACCCTATTGCAAAGGATTTAAGTGATAATCATGAGTATAAACCAATTCCCTTCTATTAAGGTGTTCATTTGTTTTTAGTATCACATCACCTAATGAAAAACCTCCTGACATTGAGTCTCACTTCACTGAAGCTTGAAGTCTGCAAGAGAAAATGTGGGATTTAAATACAGGAACTAATATATACCCTGCAAAACATGGCAGGCTTTTGAAGAATGGGATGACTGCATGAAACCATGTTAATAAACATATATATAGAGACCGAAGGTTTCTGTGGTTCTGGCCGGGTGAAATAATATTTAATGGCTTGGGATGTGGGGCAGGGAAAGCTGGAAGTGTGAGAACAGCACAATAGATGCCAAAACCTGTCATGCAGTTTCTACCCTCTGCTGACTGTTTGACCTTGAGAGCCTCCCTGCCTCCTTGCCCTGGCAGAAAGGTTTCCACTGTATTTTCTAAGCCACTTCAAGCTCTGCATAGGAAAATTATTATGTAATTCCCATTCATTGAAATATAAGCAAAATCAAAATAACCATCAATGTCAGATTATAGTTTTATAGCATGGCAACACAAATAATATTTGCACTCTCTGTAACACAAACCCATAAATCCTCAGTGGATTAACCTTTCAGAAACCCTTGCCAACTGTTCCTGCCACTACAGCACAATTCAAAATCTCAAGCTGCCAAAGAGCTCTGTTGCTGTTTTGAGAACACTGCAATCAATCATGTTAAGGAAAGGAAGATGAGAGAGCAGATTAAGCAGAGACAGAAATGTTAACTTTAGAAGTAAGCATCAAACTTCAGTTTTTATTGGAAAGAACCAAATGTAACTCAGAAAACTGAGAAGATCCCTCAATTTCCCCTGCTTGTGTAGAGGATCATTTCAGCTTCATCAGACTCTTCAGCTCATCACACAAATGTATCTGTCCTACAGCACAACTTGTGTTTAAAGATGTGCAACCAGTGCAAAAACAAGTGCTACAGATAACAGCACCCCTTGCAAAAGCTTCAGCTCCTGGAAAGACCAAGAGCATAAATTCTCCTGGAAGAGCTCACATTCAGAAGTGTTCTGAGCCATGGCTGTTGATGCTACATCTGAACTATCCACCTGGGGTTGCATTTAAATTAGTCGGCTGGCAATGGTGCTGTGCTCCAACAATGTGAGCAGCAGTACCTGCCCAGGAGCTGGACAAATCCTCCAGCTTTAGGGGGGAATTTCCTGGAGGAGTTTCCTGCAAGACTAATCTTGTTATGTTTTAATTTTATAAATCTCCTAATTTTCCTTTGTATTCCGTGACTCTACAGATGAAGGATTACAGCCCAAATCTCTGCATGTACCTGTGTATATAAATGCTTTATATTATTTGTGCTGTGCAGGAAACCCATGCAATGGATGCATTAGAATTTGGCTTCCTAATTTTTTTATATAGAGAAAGTCTGCATATGCATGTAAATATATACACACAGGCCTGTTAGTCAGTCATGGCTCTACAAACATCAATATAAGTTAATTACTCTTAGGCAACAACATTCTTTTAACTGAAGGTGCTTTCTTTCTGAGATATAAATGCAGGTTTTCTTGTTTAAAGCATACATGGGCTCTCCTCAGTTTCATCAAAATTTTATTTTCCTTTTCCCCCTAGGGGAGAATGCATGAATGCCACTGTCATAAAAATTAATGGAAAGGAAAAGGAAAACAACCCAAACCTAATTCCAGCCTGGTCAGACTAATGATGTGGGTGATATTAAATGAAACCAGAGGAGTAAACATGCAAAGGTGACCAGCACTAAGATGAAATCTCAGCTCCCAAACCTGTGGTATCAGACTTTCACCAGAGATTTGCTGCAGATCCCCTCCCAAAGTGGGATGAGGGATGACACAACAATAAAGCCTGAGAGCCACAGATATCAGCTCTTCTTGCACTTTTCAATATCTAACTTCTAGGCTGTATGCAAAGAGGAAACTCCTTATATTTACTTGTCTCATGGAGGGATCACACTGCTAATTTCATTAAAGCTCACCAAAGGCTTCAAAATTAGAAACAAACACTGTACTAAAAAATAAGTATTAGGCCTTATACCGTAGTTATGGGAGTGTGATGAAAGGAAGAGAAGGGAAATGACTGAAAGCACCTTCTGAATTTCTAGATGTGCTCAGATCATTTGTTCTGACTACAAACAAGCTCCCTATTACATCCTTTTGGGCAAAAACCCCAAACAAACCAACACCACAACAGTTATAGTCTCTGAATTAGGGGTGGGAAAACTACAGCAAACTTTTCACCTAGAGGTGTCCAAAGACTGTAGTCTGTTATTTGCTCCATTTTAACACCAAGACAATCTCACAGACTTCAAGGGACTCACTGGTCCTGTAGGTTCTGCTTCAGCAAACCATTTACACCCACATCTGATCCTAGTGTACCCATTCCTGCTGGGATCTCCACTGAGATCCACTCTGCCTGGAGCCAAGGGTAATGCATAGACCTGGAGGGCCCAGTGGATCTGCTCAAGTGTTTCAGCAGAACCACGTGCCTGTGCATTCCCTGGAGAGCAGCATCCCCCCCACATCAGATCTAGTGGATGTTATTCATCCCTGTTATCCTGCATCACTGCAGAATATATAAGAAATAAAACCAGCTGGCTGTAACCAATACACAGCCAGATAACCCTCAAGGTTTATATAAATCATTTGTTCTGCTTTAAATTCCTCCTCAGGCCACAGGAATAGCAGTGATACTATCTAGCAATCTTCACGTGTTTCCTATTTTCAGTGTCCTGATGGCAACCCTTGCTTCTGTGGATGCAAGATTTCCCACCAGTTTTAGTTTCCCTGTATTGTAAATGCATGTTTTAGCCTCTGCCTGTGTTTCCTGTCTGCTCTGGGAGGATTTGAACGCTGTGGATGGACTTTGGGAACTGCTTTGCCTTGTCAGGATGCAGACAGCAGGTTCCAAAGCATTTCACTGATGCACGTTTCATACTGAGAATAGCTGTGGCAGATAGAAGTTGATGCATTAGCAGTCAAGATGAGCAACCTTTTCATTCCAGTGTGTAGCACTTATTGTTGCTGTCAGGCACCTCTGTACTGATTTACAGTCACTTGGCTTTGATGGGAGTGGAGGAGTATGTTTTTCTCCAAATCAGACCAAGAGAGTAAGTGTGAGCTTACAAACCGTGATCCAAAACACACACACTCACAGAAGGCACAGGAGAAGGACAAAATACTGATTCAAGTTACAACCCTTGCTAGGAAATAGTTTTTAAGGTTTAAAAGAAAACAAACCCTCACAGTTCTTATCAAAAACCATAGGAAAAACCAGCAATGTGCTCTCTCACATACATGGAGTTGCAGCTGTGATGCAAAACAGTGGGATTTCACTGGATTAAACATGGAAACATCACTGTGATGGTACTTTTGGAAGAAAAAAAGAGGCATGTTTTATTCTCTGATGTTTATGCAGCACAAGA